>CM050166.1:63297436-63455784 GCA_027410445.1 Discoglossus pictus
TTAAACAAACTACAGCCGGCCATTTTAACTCACTATATGCATGAAACAAGTGGGAGATCAGAGGCCTAGCTATATAACTGAATAAAAATAGCTTGTCTATAAAGAAAGGAGGCAGACAGGCTTTGCAACACACAGGCCCTTAAGGATATAATAACAGTGACTGTTACACAGACACCCTAGAGGGGAATTAAAAAGGAAAAAAGAAAAAACTGAGTCACCACTCACAACCCAGAGACATAAGCCTCCAGAGAACTGATCAATAGCTTACAATAGCAGTCAATCAAAAATTTAGCCCCAATGGAGGGATGCAGAGGTGAGAAGTAGCTGGCAGATAAGAACATAAACATGGCTTAAAACATGGCTGCAAACCTGGGTCCCACTGCCTTAAGTCTCACATAGAACCCCAGAATTGCTATACAATGTGGAAACAGTAAACAATAAAAACTTTATGCTCAGGGGACCCCAAAATCAAGGCCGTCACTATTGGCTAAAACACTGCATACAGATATAAACAGTGACAAAGAACTACGACACTGATAGTGCAGATTTATTGCTGATCTGGAATCATGGTTAAGCCTAAACGGTCAGAACACTCCAAAAACATTAAAGAACATTTCCAAGCAACTATGGCCAATCAAAAACAGATCGCAGATAATGACCAAGCAGATTCAGGACCCTCTGAATCAGAAACGGAACAAAGTAGTAATACCTCAATGGACATATCTGCAAAGTCAATGGCACAAATAGCGGAGCTTATGCAAAGCAAACTAGACAGCGTCAAAAAAGAGCTTACAAAAGAGATCCATGATCTGGGTCGAAGGACCCATCTCTTAGAAACCTTGGTGGATGATCTGGGAGAAACACAACACCAGATGGGTTCGGCTGTGACAGAGCACTCCCTACAAATAGCAGAAATGGCTGAGAAACTAGAAGACATGGACAACAGGAGCCGGAGACACAATTTGAGATTAAGGGGGATACCCCGAGCAGTGATGGATCTCTTACCCTACATCCAGGCCACGTTCAATTCTCTGACCCCAGCACTTCCAGAGGCAGAATGGGAAATTGAAAGGGCTCATAGGGCCCTGGGGGCTACTTCAGCTCCTAATATTCCCAAAGATGTGATCATACGGCTTCTTCGTCAGAGGGACAGAGATGCTATACTGGGAGCAGCAAGAAAGTGCAGAGAAATTAAGGGCCCAGATGGCTCTGTATTACAGATATATGCAGACTTGGCCCCCAATACCCTCTTGAGAAGAAGACAGATGAGACCGGCTCTGACAATTCTACAACAACATAAGATTGCATACAGATGGGGATTTCCCTTTGTACTCCTGTTTCAAGTGAAGGGAACTTCTTATTCTGTTAAAACCTTAGAAGAGTGTATGCGAATACTACAAAACCTGGGGTTAATTACAACAATGGAACGAGGCTTGCAGCAACAAGACTCCCCTCGAAGGAGCCCAAAGAGACAGTGGCAAGATATTCCGCTTCCACAAAGGCGTAAAACAGGACTTATAACAGAGGAACTTTCTTTAGAAAATATAAGCGGGGGTTCCCGGACTTAACCAGACCCTGACTTAGAGACTATGGATTGCTCAGAGACACTTATGAAGCCTCATATAACCAATGCTGGGATTATCAAATTTATAGAGACTCTCTTATAAGGGACCTTAATAGCTAGGTTAAAATTAAAGAAGCTCTTGTATCACTAGACCTTGAAGTAACTATAAGGGTAATCCATATACACCATCCTACGAAAAAAGACCTATATTGGGGAATATGGACGACACAGAGAAAGCTAAAGGGTTCCTTTTCTCTTATACCCGAGTTATAGACTGATAAAAATAAAGGGACATTTATTTAGAAGAACAAACCATAAAGATCAAGGTTAAAGAAGATAGCATTACTTACAGTCTCCTAGACAGTTTAAGGATGTATCTTACACACAACATTATTAATGAGAGGAGGGTCTGAAACGAACAGCAGACAATTGGGAGTATGTGAAACTATTAAAGAAAAGGGGAAACTATCTGAGGGAAAAAAAATAAAAATAAATAATAATAATATAGGGGCAGTGGGGAAATATTAAATGGAAAAAGAAGGAAAAGAAATGGGAAAATAAAAAAAATTAAAGAAAAAAGAAGAAAAAAAAAAAAAAGAGCTAGAGGGTGTGACCCTACGGTGATTAAACAAGGAACGTTTAAGGGGGGGGGGTCTTAATAGCCTAACATAGCTTTACATACAGTGCATTCCTCATACTGGCATGGCGGAGACAGGGAAGGCCCTATCTCCTCAGACCAGAATTACTAAGATACATCTACAAAGATGTTGGGGAACGAGCACAAAGATATTTAGACTTGAAGAAAGTCTTAGTTCAGTTGAGAATATTGTTATCATTTTTTGGTTAGTTTTTTTTTTGGGCAGTGACACAGAATCAAAATCTACAACTCAGAGGGGCAGGAAAGAGGGTCTTGCTTGGTCCAGCTTTCTCAAAACACCAGGGATCATTGGCTTCAAAAGTAAGTACTATTTTTGCACTCTTCTCTCTCCCCGGGACAGATGGCTAAAGTAGGATACACTTTTATAACTCATAATGTTAGAGGGTTCAACTCACCCTTCAAGAGAAGGAAAGCCTTCTTAACATATAAATCTCATAATCCGGCAGTTATCTTCCTTCAAGAAACTCACTTAAAATTGAACGATATCCCGAAGTATATGCACGGGAATTATCCTCACATATATGCCACCACACAGACCTCAAGAAAGGCGGGAACGGCTATCCTGCTACACAGGGATTTCCCCTTTATTCTAGGTAACAAAACAATTGATCCAGAAGGGAACTTTATTATTTTGAAAGGCACAATACATGATAGCAAAACTACGCTTATTTCACTATATTCTACAAACTCATCCCCTCACAACAGTCTTTTACGACTGCTGCGACACTTGGAAATCAAGGAGTTAGGACACGTTATCTAAGGGGGGATCTTAAATTTAGTACTTAGGCCAACCCTAGATCGCACAGGAACCTCTATGGGAGACAAATATTCCAAGAAAATAGACCTAATACAAACTAAACTAAGGAGATTACAGATGACGGATATATGGAGAGAGAGCCACCCTCTTGATAGGGAATACACATTTTTCTCCACAGTACACCAAACTTATTCGAGAATAGATACATTCCTGATAGGAACAAACTTAATTGACCAGACTGATGAAGTAGAGATATACCCGTGCTCTTGGTCAGACCACTCTTATGTTTGCCTTAAAATTCAACTAGGGGGGACCCTAGGGGGAACCAGAGGTTGGAGATTAAATGAAATGCTCTTAACCCAACCTCACCTGAGAGACCGAGTAGCGGTGGCTTTAGACTCATACTTCGCAGAAAATGCAACTAGGAATATATCTCCAGACTGGGTATGGCTGGCTCATAAAGCCTGCATTAGAGGGACTTGTATACAAATTGCAGCCCAACATAAAAAACAACAAAATCAAAAAACTAGTGGAATTAGAAAAGATGAATCAACAAAGCCCGACGAAAGCTTTAAGACAACAAATAGAACTGGTGAGAGTAGAGCTAGATCAAATCTTGTCAGCTAAGACTGAAAGAGCCTTGCATTTTACGGGCCAGAGGTTCTACGCTATGGCGAATAAACCAGATACCATGCTGGCCAACAAATTGAAAAACAAAATTACCCAATCAAAAATTTACCAGATAAAAAATACACTAGGACAAGTAACATCTAGCCCCAAGAAAATTCAAGAAGTTTTCAAAACTTTTAATTGTAAACTGTACACCTCCCAAGGCTCAACAACAGAGACTCCCATAAGGGATTTTCTGAATTCGTGCGAGCTCCCCAGTTTAACGGAGGAGGATAATGGTGTAATTGATTCCAAAATTTCAATAGAAGAAGTGACACAGGCCATACAAGAGGCAAAGGCGGGCAAGTCCCCTGGACTGGACGGATTCACGGCACAATATTATAAGACCTTCTCACATATCCTAGTCCCACATTTAACCACCTTTTTTAACTATATTCTGGAATACCAGCGGAATTTAACCAAGCTAATTTGGTCTTTTTCCCAAAAGAAGGTAGGGATAAGTTAGAAGTAAAAAATTTGAGGCCCATATCATTACTTAATATTGATTTAAAATTATTAACAAAGATTATGGCCAACAGGATAGCAAGATTCCTCCCAAAGTTAGTTCACCCAGACCAGGTAGGCTTCATTTCCCATAGGCAGGCGGGAGATAATATCCGCAAAGTAGCTAACCTAATTCATATAGCCCAACAACAACGCTCTACCTTGTGCATGTTGGCCCTGGATATAGAAAAGGCCTTCGACACTGTAGAGTGGTCCTATCTATGGGAAGTACTAGCAAAGTTTGGTTTCTCAAACACTTTTGTGAACCTGCTCCGATCACTTTATAAAAAACCAAAGGCAGAAATTAAAATATCAGGTCAGAACAAAGAAACTATAGACATACAGAGGGGCACTAGACAAGGCTGCCCGCTCTCTCCGTTACTGTTTGCCCTGGTAGTGGAGCCTCTGGCCCAGAGGATCAGGGCTTCTGTCCAAGTAAAAGGAATACAGGTGGGCCCGACTCAATATAAAAGTAGCTGGTTTGCGGATGATGTCCTTTGTACTCTCAACGACCCTTTATCCTCGATCCCGGCCTTGTTTGAAATACTTAACAGCTTTAGTTCAATTTCAGGCCTTAAGTTAAATACGACCAAAACAGAGGTGCTGGCTTTAAATTTATCTCAGGGAGAAGAAACTTTCCTGAGAGAAAATTATCGGTTCACTTGGCCAAAGACCCAGATTAAATACCTAGGGATTAATCTTACAAGAAACTTAGGGGATCTATATAAATACAACTATGACCCTCTTATCAAGCAATTAAAGAATGATATGAACTCATGGTCCAAACTCAAATTATCTTGGCTAGGACGGATATATTCCATAAAAATGAATCTGCTACCGAAAATTCTCTATTTGTTCCGATCCCTGCCAGTTAGATGCCCGGAGAAAGAGTTAAGACAATTCCAAAAAGCAATATTTCAATACATTTGGCAACACAAACCGCATAGAATAGCGAAACAGATAATGACTAGACACAAAAGATGGGGGGGCCTATCGTGCCCTAATCTCATTCAATATTATCGCGCAGCTCAATTGGCAGTTATCCCTAGGATCCATTCACGGGATCATAAACCAAGTTGGGTCTATTTAGAGGATCAGGATTTACAACCTTACACTTGGGAGCAAGTAATCTGGCTAAAAGATCCACTAGCGGCACTAAAACGGCTACAAAATCCGATAATTAGGTTGTCATTACAGGGCTGCAAATGGGCTCAAACAAACCATGGGATTTTGGGGAGGTTATCTCCCTTGACTCCCCTAATACCTCACCCGGAATTTCGGACCCCCCTATCTGAACGCTCAAAGGAATGGTGGACATCCAAAAACCTAGGCAGAATTGGGAGTTGGGTAACAGAGGGAGGCTCTCTCTCCTATATAAGTCTGAGGGATAAACATAATCTTCCACTGGAGGAGCATTATAATTTTTGTAGGATTAGTCATTTGGCGAACTCCCTAGTCAAGCAATGGGGTGCCCCGAAATTCACGTGGTTCTCAAAATTATGTAACACAGCACCTTTAACAAGAGGAATACTGGGCATGCTTTATTCAGAATTTAATAAACCGAAAACTGATCCCAGGGATAAATTTATGAAGGAATGGGAGAAAGATTTAGGTTATACTTGGGAAATAACCCAGTGGAAAAGATCCTGGAAAGAATTGACTAGGGGTTTGCTAAATTACAGCTTACTAGAGACATCCATAAAATTTTTACATAGGGCTTATATAACCCCGGACCAGATTGCAAAATGGAATGGGGGGCAAAATCCTAATTGCTATAGAGGATGCAGCCTGAGAGGCACTTTCATACATATGTGGTGGACTTGCTCCAAAGTCCAAAGGATGTGGCAAGAATGTACACGTCTAGCATCCCTTGTTTTTCAATTGGAACTGGAGGCTCAGATAGAGGTATGTCTTCTGGGACTAGGCATAGAAGCCTTAACTGCTAACCAAAACAAAATGATGCAGTTTATATGCTTGGCAACTAAAAACTGCATAGCTAAAAGATGGAAAGCAGAACATATAGAACCATTAGAGATAACCAGTAAATTGAATCAAATTATGTTATATGAAAGGATATCTCACACACTAGCAGACACTATAGACACATTTTTGGCAATTTGGGAGCCCTGGGTCACTTACCAAGAACGACAAAGATAACTTAAAGGGGTTTGACGTCCCGGGGAGAGAAAGAGAAGGAGGGGAAGAAAAGAACTGGGAGGCTGGACCGGGGAACACCCAAGAATTCCTTGCACCAAAGAGGTAAGAGAATAGCAGGGAAATCGACTTGGAAAGATGGAAGTCGGATTTTCCAAGATAGTCAATAACTGCCAACAGTTTAGTTACGGTTGAAGATGTAATTCAAGTTTAATTTGTTCTCAATGGGAAAGGAGGGGAGGGAGACAGGGAGGATCCGAAAATTCAAGGAGCTTAAGGAACATGAATAAAAAGGTAGGATCATGAGGGCTCCAAAAGCAAGTTTAGCTAACGGGGATAAGTAAAGAAAAAGGTAACAGAAAAAGGAAAAAGAGGTGTGAAGGTCACAAATCTTAAATGAAAATTTAAATGGAATATGATTACTGTATGTTTTGCTTTTATGACTAATTCTTATTCCACTAAGTTAGAGTCTGCATTTTTCAAATTGTGAAATAGATGGAAACAGCCTGATCTGCGAATCATGGCATACTGATATATTGTGGAATTTCTTCTCTTTTCAAAAGTGACCAATAAAAAAGAATGGTTAAAAAAAAAAAACTGGCGTTATTTTTTTGGCTGTTATGGCTGTAATGGCTTTCTTCTGGCCACTCTGCCATAAAGCCCAACTCTATGGAGCGTACGGCTTATTGTCGTCCTATGCACAGATACTCTAGTCTCTGCTGTGGAACTCTGCAGCTCTTCCAGCGTTACCTTAGGTCTCATTGCTGCCTCTCTGATTAATGCCCTTCTTGCCCAGTCTGTGAGTTTTGGCAGGCGGCCGTCTCTTGGCAGGTTTGTTGTTGTGCCATGTTCTTTCCATTTGGGTATGATAGATTTGATGGTGCTCCTGGGGATCATCAAAATGTGGATATATTTTTATTACCTAACCCTGACTTGTACTTCAACAACACTATCCCTTACTTGTTTGGAGAGTTCCTTGGTCTTCATGGCAGTGCTTGGTTTGTGGTGCCTCTTGCTTAGGTGTTGCAGCCTCTGGGGCCTTTCAAAAGGTGTGTATATGTAATGACAGATCATGTGATACTTAGATTGCACACAGGTGGACATCACTTCACTAATTATGTGACTTCTGAAGGCAATTGGTTGCACCAGAGCTTTTTATGGGCTTCTTAACAAAGGGGGTGAATACATATGCACATGCTAATTTTCGGTTTTCTTGTTCCCCAAAAAATTGTTTTATGTATATATTTTTCTCATTTCAGTTTACCAACCTAAATGATTGTGCTCGGATTCATCACATAAAATTCAGATGAATAAACAATGAACTTAAGGCTGTAATGTAACAAAATAGGTAAAAAGTCAAGGGAGTGAATATTTTGCAAGGCACTGTTTATCGTGTTATTATGAAATAGGTATCCGATGACCCTGAATCTGGTATGCCTGGGAGGGGCAACCAACGCACCCCAATTTCTGGTTTATCCGTTATCTATACAGGAATATCCACCATGAGCTGTGCCAGTTTATCGTTACCTTTATGGAAAGTGGATTTTAAATTTAACCAATGTTTGAATAAAGTTTCCAGAGCACTACTGTAGTTGCCCTTTAGATTTTGCGACTTGAATTTTATTTAGTTGTAGCCACTTCAAACATCACCTAAATGTAACGTATTTCAGATGTAATTTGTTTTAGATATGTATTCCCATATCCCAAGACATATTTACATTTAGGCTATACCAGCTGGATATACAATAAATTAGACGCTAATTATTTACAATGCTACCTGCGTTTTGTTGAGCACATAATGTAATCTGGAATGACTCCTATGTGAAACTAGCTACGATTATTAAATACCTGTTCCAATTATTATATCAGAACATTTAAACATCACATCAATGTATCTTTCTTTTCAGGCACACAGTTCCACTTTTTATAGTAGCAACACCGTTTTCTTATTCTATGGACTACTTCTTCTGTAGTGTAATTGCATACAGCTCTGATTCATTGTGCAAGTTGCTTTATAGTTCAAGTAGGGAAACCCAGCTACATTAACATGGCTGTCTTCGCAGGCATCAGCTTCCTCTGCTTTTATAAAGAAAGTGTTTCCTTTCTCTGCTTGTTTTTTACAACCCAGTTATTCACGGTTTTAAATTGTTAGAGGGGATCCAACTAGCTATTCTCTTTAGAAAATGCAGCTAAGTTAACATGCTGCTCTAGATGCACCTATTTAACGTCTCTGCTCCCTAGCCTCTGATGAACTCCTGGCACGTTTCGTCATCTAGTGCGGCTTTGTCAAATGGACCCCTTGCAATGAAACAGGATATTCACAGCAAAAATGTCCAGCTCACAATTCTGCATGAACGGTTATGTAAACATGGACCAGAATATTAAAATAAAATGTTTTTAGCACCTCATTGAAACAATGCAAAGGGCATTTCTACCCAGCAGACCTAATAAAGTGGCCACAGAATGTATGGAATATATAATGTTTATAGAAAAAGGGAGATTTTATTGTTTCCATTTTTTTTTTTAAACAAATACAAAATATACCACGGATAAACAATTGTAAAAAAGAAAAAATACTCCACATGCAATTGAACAATTTATGCCAAAATACGGATTAAAAAACATCACTATAGGTTATCATGGCAAATTAAGTATGTTTTATGAAACAACATAGAATGAAGCACTAATAAATGCACCCATTTAAAAAAAAAAAAAAATTCCCCCTCCCCCCCCCTACCACTTGTGTGTTTGTCAGAAAAAAATCCTAGCTTCTGGTCTAAAGGGACACTAAATCATAGACTGCAAATTACATTTTGTAAAATGTAATTAGTATTAAACATTGTCCTCCTGCAGTGTTGTTTGGCCACTGAGCGTCATACTGTCTCTTGGTCTACGTACACTGGTGTAGTCAAATGCTGCCTTTTTGTACATGTACTGGGCCAAAACATCCAAAAAGCTACATTCAGCCTTGGAGCCCTAAATTCCAAGCAATTTGTTTACAACAAGTCATCGTTTTACTAGCCAAACTAAAAACACTGTTCATGTAATACTTATATTTGATAAAATGTGTAGTACTGTTATATACAGTATTTGATAAATAGAGAATAGCACAAAAATATAATTCTTAGGAGAGACAAGTAATTTCAGCACAATGGCTTCTGTGATTTACTGTGGCTAATAATAATTGAACAGCTTAAGAAATGAAGATCAAAATTTTTTACAACACAAGAATCAGTTAACACCTCTGCACCAACACTTCTCCAATACATAAGCTCTTTCTGCTGCCATGCGGTTTATGTTCACAATGCTGAGATCAACAAGATGTTTATCTTCATGTTAACTCCCTGATCTTCAGCTGGCAGTCGATATTACAAGAGTCTTGCAATTGTGAAGTTGGTAGCAGGATTCTTGAGCTGTCAAAAAACCTTTAAAAGTAACTATATATTAATGGTCATCATCTGTTGAAATCTCATCCTCTTCGTCAGCCACATCTCCTTCGCAACTGATTGTCTTTCTCTGCCGGGTTGATGGAGGCTGCAAATAACAATTAGCAATTTAAAAAAAACAGACAATATAATATTATATATACATACACACACCAAAGGCACAAATCACTTTCCCATATTTGTCTTGACAAAGGATATTCTGTCTAAGTAAATAGCCTACAGGTCAAGAACTTGAATGCCCCACACATAGCTTTACCAAAAAGGAGCACCATTATTAAAGAAACAACAATGCATTCAAAGGGCCACTATATATTTGATAATATAATATAGTACTATATTTTAGTACTGAAGATTCTAGCAGATATTCTAGGTCCTTCATTAGGGATATAGGGGTGGGAGCACATATTCTTGAAACCATGCTAAAAATGTAAACTAGGCAGGTCTAACAGTCCATTATTAAACAAATGGAATTCTATTGTATAACTGCTCTAAAGTTTTTGTTGTTTTTTTAAGATAAATTAAGTCCTCAATAAGATCCAAATACTTGCAACACTTGTGTTAGTTCCCATTTAGATCATGGATCCCACATTAAGAGGCAACCTGAAAGGGGCCCCACAAGAAATGATGTAACCTAATTGCTCAAAATAATCCTAATGTGTCATAAATGTAAAAAAAGTGTTACATATTAGCTCCCTGTCTCTAAAACTGAGAAGTAAAATGCAAACTATGCAAGATGTCTAATGTATATTAAAAAACAAAGCAAATAATGTAAGAGCATCTTATTTAGAAGAACCTTGTTGATTCCACAGTGCCTCTATGTTGATTGTGTTTGCTAGTCTAACAGTCAAATAGAAATAGCACTTAAAAAAAAAAAAAAATCAAGAGTGCAATAATACATGTAAATAAAAATGGCAATTGTGATATACAGTAGATATAAAAAGTCTACAAACCCCTGTTAAAATGTCAGGTTTCTGTGCTGTAAAAAAATGAGACAAAGATAAATCATTTCAGAACTTTTTCCACCTTTAATGTGACCTATAAACTGTACAACTCAATTGAAAAACAAACTGAAATCTTTTAGGTAGAGGGAAGAAAATTATAAAAATAAAATAATATGGTTGCATAAGTATGCACACCCTTAAACTAATACTTTGTTGAAGCACCTTTTGATTTTATTACAGCACTCAGTCTTTTTGGGTATGAGTCTATCAGCATGGCACATTTTGACTTGGCAAGATTTGCCCACTCTTCTTTGCAAAAACACTCCAAATCTGTCAGATTGCGAGGGCATCTCCTGAGCACAGCCCTCTTCAGATCACCCCACAGATTTTCAATCTGATTCAGGTCTGGTCCCTGGCTGGGCCATTCAAAAACTTTAATCTTCTTCTGGTGAAGACATTCCTTTGTTGATTTGGATGTATGCTTTGGGTCATTGTCATGCTGAAAGATGAAGTTCCTCTTCATGTTCAGCTTTCTAGCAGAAGCCTGAAGGCTTTGTGCCAATATTGACTGGTATTTGGAACTGTTCATAATTCCCTCTATCTTAACTAAGGCCCCAGTTCCAGCTGAAGAAAAACAGCCCCAAAGCATGATGCTGCCACCACCATGCTTCACTGTGGGTATGGTGTTCTTTTGGTGATGTGCGGTGTTGTTTTTGTGCCAAACATATCTTTTGGAATTATGGCCAAAAAGTTCAACCTTGGTTTCATCAGACCATAACACCTTTTCCCACATCCTTTTGGGAGACTTCAGATGTGTTTTTGCAAAATGTAGCCTGGCTTAGATGTTTTTCTTCGTAAGAAAAGGCTTTCGTCTTGCCACTCTACCCCATAGTCCAGACATATGAAGAATACGGGAGATTGTTGTCACATGTACCACACAGCCAGTACTTGCCAGATATTCCTGCAGCTCCTTTAATGTTGCTGTAGGCCTCTTGATAGCCTCCCAGACCTGTTTTCTTCTCGTCTTTTCATCAATTTTGGAGGGAGCTCCAGTTCTTGGTAATGTCACTGTTGTGCCATATTTTCTCCACCTGATGATGACTGTCTTCACTGTGTTCCATGGTATATCTAATGCCTTGGAAATTCTTTTGTACCCTTCTCCTGACTGTTACCTTTTAACAATGAGATCCCTCTGATGCTTTGGAAGCTCTCTGTGGACCATGGCTTTTGCTGTGGGATGCGACTAAGAACATTTCAGGAAAGACCAACTAGAGCAGCTAAACTTTATTTGGGGTTCATCAGAGGCACTTTAAATGATGGCAGGTGTATGCTGACTCCTATTTTACACGATTTGCAATGTGATTGCTTAATTCTGAACACAGCTACATCCCCAGTTATAAGAGGGTGTGCAGACTTACGCAACCATATTATTTTATTTATATATTTTTTCTTCCCTGTACCTAAAAGATTTTTTTTTTTCAATTGAGTTGTACAGTTTATAGGTCACATTAAAGGTGGAAAAAGTTCTGAAATGATTTATCTTTGTCTCATTTTTTTACAGCACAGAAACCTGACATTTTAACAGGGGTGTGTAGACTTTTTATATCCACTGTAATTAATTCACTGTTACATTGCATGGTCATAACCAGAAAGAGCACGATCAGTGTTAAATAATTGTAATCACCGAAGAGTAACATTTTTAAATGTCCATCATTCTTATTTAGACCAACTGGGAATGCTCTTCTTGCTTACTAACTTCACCCACAATAAGTTTGTTAATAGCAGAGGAGGAGTATCTTTGAGGCAAGTAATGCCTAAAATATGTAACACTCAAGCTCAGTTAGCAAACACTTCCACTCAATATTTTTTTTAAACAACAACAACCACCAACTGCATGCAAGCTCATTTTTGCATTAACTTGGACTTTTTCTGTGAACCATAGAAACATATTTAAATGGACCAGTTGTTTCTGTACTTACGGATAATGTCTTCTTTGGACACGCCGATTTTGAATTGGCACGTACTACTTCTAAACGAGACTGAAAATCTGGTGGATGGAGAGAACTTCTGAAAACCTATAAAATATGTAATAAAATAAAAAAATAAATAAAAAAGAAAAAATAATGTTTGCACAGCGTAAAACATCAATTGTCAAATAGAGGCCATGAACATGTAAGTAACCTTTTGGTTTCCAGACAAGTACAAAGATATGTGAACTTAAAAATTAAAGGGCCGTTTACCTCACTATAAGTGCTCTCCATGTTGTAAAAGAGCACAGGATTCTATGTTAAAGTGATCAATTGCTTTTTTTTTTTTTTATTACACTACAGGGAGTGCAGAATTATTAGGCAAGTTGTATTTTTGAGGATTAATTTTATTATTGAACAACAACCATGTTCTCAAGGAACCCAAAAAACTCATTAATATCAAAGCTGAATATTTTTGGAAGTAGTTTTTAGTTTGTTTTTAGTTTTAGCTATTTTAGGGGGATATCTGTGTGTGTAGGTGACTATTACTGTGCATAATTATTAGGCAACTTAGCAAAAAACAAATATATACCCATTTCAATTATTTATTTTTACCAGTGAAACCAATATAACATAACATCTCAACATTCACAAATATACATTTCTGACATTCAAAAACAAAACAAAAACAAATCAGTGACCAATATAGCCACCTTTCTTTGCAAGGACACTCAAAAGCCTGCCATCCATGGATTCTGTCAGTGTTTTGATCTGTTCACCATCAACATTGCGTGCAGCAGCAACCACAGCCTCCCAGACACTGTTCAGAGAGGTGTACTGTTTTCCCTCCTTGTAAATCTCACATTTGATGATGGACCACAGGTTCTCAATGGGGTTCAGATCAGGTGAACAAGGAGGACATGTCATTAGATTTTCTTCTTTTATACCCTTTCTTGCTAGCCACGCTCTGGAGTACTTGGACGCGTGTGATGGAGCATTGTCCCGCATGAAAATCATGTTTTTCTTGAAGGATGCAGACTTCTTCCTGTACCACTGCTTGAAGAAGGTGTCTTCCAGGAACTGGCAGTAGGACTGGGAGTTGAGCTTGACTCCATCCTCAACCCAAAAAGGCCCCACAAGCTCATCTTTGATGATACCAGCCCAAACCAGCACTCCACCTCCACCTTGCTGGCGTCTGAGTCGGACTGGAGTTCTCTGCCCTTTACCAATCAAGCCACGGGCCCATCCATCTGGCCCATCAAGACTCACTCTCATTTCATCAGTCCATAAAACCTTAGAAAAATCAGTCTTGAGATATTTCTTGGCCCAGTCTTGACGTTTCAGCTTGTGTGTCTTGTTCAGTGGTGGTCGTCTTTCAGCCCTTCTTACCTTGGCCATGTCTCTGAGTATTGCACACCTTGTGCTTTTGGGCACTCCAGTGATGTTGCAGCTCTGAAATATGGCCAAACTGGTGGCAAGTGGCATCGTGGCAGCTGCACGCTTGACTTTTCTCAGTTCATGGGCAGTTATTTTGCGCCTTGGTTTTTCCACACGCTTCTTGCGACCCTGTTGACTATTTTGAATGAAACGCTTGATTGTTCGATGATCACGCTTCAGAAGCTTTGCAGTTTTAAGAGTGCTGCATCCCTCTGCAAGATATCTCACTATTTTTGACTTTTCTGAGCCTGTCAAGTCCTTCTTTTGACCCATTTTGCCAAAGGAAAGGAAGTTGCCTAATAATTATGCACACCTGATATAGGGTGTTGATGTCATTAGACAACACCCCTTCTCATTACAGAGATGCACATCACCTAATATGCTTAATTGATAGTAGGCTTTCGAGCCTATACAGCTTGGAGTAAGACAACATGCATAAAGAGGATGATGTGGTCAAAATACTCATTTGCCTAATAATTCTGCACTCCCTGTAATAAGAGCTAAAAAAAAACCTAAGTTGCAGACTGTTCTATGATTAACATCATCTACCGAGAATGGCCTTTGCAAGCTCTGTGTAAAGACAAGATTTATGGTCTCTCTGTTCTTCAGGATGAGCAGGACAAGTTAACCCCTAACTGTAATTTTTAGTAGATTCCAAGAGTAATTTCTCTGCACAGATGAATTTGTGAAGGGTTAACCCTATCTGTTTCTGCACAGAGCTGCTGTTGTGGCTTTGTCTGTGGGAATGTCAAAAACTAATGAACTAATGTTGACTAACAAGTGCTTTAAAGCTGGTTTTATTCGCTGAAGACTTAAGTGAGCTGGGTTATTAATGCATCTGATAGAGGAGATTTTATAGTGTCTGAAAAAAAATTTGTTTGCATGAAAAAATTCCAAAGTAAACAGTTAAAACTATAGCCTGAAGTTTGCTGAATTTCTTGCTTTTGCAAACTGTTTTCTCTCAATGTTGACACCCCCTGAAATTCCCAGGGATAAATTAGCATAACTTATACAATGCTCCTTTTTGGCCTGGGGATTGTGCAGGTATGCTCAGTTAGCACCTGTAGTCTGCACTACTGTGGGAAGTCACATAATTTCAGACACTTTCCTTTCGTCAATTAGCATGCGCTGCATACTGTATTAAAAACGAGATATCCAATATGCAAATCTCAGTTGCTGGGGGTGTCTACATCACCCCCAGCACATTTTTTTCTTTTCTGCAAACAATGCTTGCATTTTTTCATACCAACATTTTTTGCTAGATGGTTATGATGCATTCTACAGGATGCATTTATAACCCACCTCACTTTAAGAACAGTCCATTCAAAAACAATCAGCTCATGCATACAATTTTCTATAGCACTAGCCAATCAAAGAATGTGTCTCTGCAACATCTTACTTAAATGCTGGCGAGACACCTAGTACTACAGAAACATTGTAAGCATAAGCTACAGGTGGAGGGCAAACGCAGGGACTTTTTTGAATGCTTCAGTGCGTAAATGCAGCTGTTAAAGACAAGGAACCGTCCATGTCTCTAAGTTTTGAGGCCTTTCAACTAGAAATATATATATTTTTAAACTGTGCATTAGTATTTATAGAAATATTAATCTACATTAGGTTGCATGTACTTTTTTCACCTCAGAAATCAACAAAATATGTAGTTTGGCCAGGAGTGCCCAACATTTTGTTTACAACTGAATATACTGTCTATCATGTAGTGGGAACCTCCATTTTTTTGTGTCTGCTGATTCAATAGATGGACCTTAAATAGAAAAACATTTGCAAAAGCAAAATTGGAAATGTGACTATCTTAAGTGATAAGCATTTCAATATCAATAATGGTTAATAAGTATATAGCCTTTGTGAGAATGTCTCTCAATCAAGTATATTAATAAAAAAGCCAACAGCTGCTCACAGTAAACATATACAGCCTTATTAAATTGCGATTCGGCCAATTCTAGATGGCTCTATATAAGAACAGAGCATATTTTTTTTACAAGAGTTTTTAGTTTGTGAAAGCAAGGTCTTCACTAACTAAAAACTTCTGTAAAAAAAAATATGCTCTGTGCTTATATAGAGCCATCTAGAATTGGCCGAAACGCAATTTAATAAGGCCGATTGTCTCAGTATGGGTAATCGATGGTCCTTTACCAGAAAGCAAATTGCGTGACCTTACCTCTAGATCTTCCTCCTCATCGACATCTTGTATATATTGATAAGCAGAAGTGAAAACCTCCAGAGCTTTGCCATGAAACAACATTTCGATAGTAATAAAGTCACTAAAAATTTTCTAGACCAAAAAAAAAATACAAAAAAACAAAAAAACAGGTTAAAATTCATATGACCAACACACAATTTTCATATATACAGCATTAGATTCTAAACCCATTTTTTTAAATAATTGTTTTAACAAAAGGTAAGGCACAAAATACTATTATATTTTAGATAAATAGAAACAAAATAAGTAGCATTATGAAAGCGAGTCCCCCAGTAAATCATTATATGTGTTTCCCTGATTATATGCAACAGGAAATGTGGTACTCATATGCAATCAAAGTAAATTAAGTTTAAAAAATATTTTTATAAAAACAAAAACCCATTAGCAGCCCTTATTTTCCCTTCTCTTGGTGATAACTTATCTAGGGTATGGCAAATGTATTATAAAACTACTAGATAAATTCCCAGAGACTGAACAGAATGAAATATATGGTATAATAACAGCTAAAAAAAAACAAGGGAAAATACTAAAAACACACATTTAGGTATACCTCATATTTGTATACAAATTGTATTTTTGAACTCATAATAAATGCTGAAACAAAAATTCTTATCTTTCTATCAGACAAGACAAATAATGAAAAGTGCCAATAACAATTATTCACAAAAAAAACTTCACAAACATTTTTTTACATTTTGCTGCAGCAAGGAAGACACCTAAAAATATCCAACATTGAATCTGAATTTATTTGAGAATGGATTTTTACACTAGCTATAATCTCTTAGCAGCTATATTGCAATTAAATTACATACACAAAGTAAATTAATATATATGTACATTTGCATGTCCCAGCTCAACGTCCCAGAATGCAGAGTAATAACTGTTTTTTTTTGGAACTCTGAACTGGAAGCAAGTTTTTTAACATTATATTATATATATATATATATATATATATATATATATATATATATATATATATACATATATACACACACATATATACACACACATATATACACACACATACATATATACACACACACATATACACACACACATATACACACACACATATACACACACACATATACACACACACATATACACACACACATATACACACACACATATACACACACACATATACACACACACATATACACACACTTCAGTGTGTTTACCTTTAGATCTTTAAATTTTTGCTTCTCAAAATTGTCAATAGTTTCTTCAAGCTGCCGGCTAATGCGAGCTGCATCCATTGTTGCTCTTTGCAGCTCAGATTCAGCCTTAAAAATATAAAGAACAGAATTCAGTGCCCACAAAAATGATTTTTAAAATAAAATATTTTTGTAGTACTTTCTAATATTTTCATTACTTAAAGTTTTTTTGTTTTTTTTTAATCTTCTATTATGTATCAAGCAAGAGAAAATAGTTTGAAAGTAAATGCTTTTTTTATTTAACACTTTTAGGAGAACCGGTATGTAAATAGTATGTGGTTTTGTTAGAATAATAAAAATGCGGCCTGTGTTTTATAATTTACCTAGTGCAAATAACTTTTTATAGAAAAAATTATAAAATTTAGAAAGCTTATCAATTCTTAATTTGGTATCTTTAGTTTAAAAAAGGAAAAAAGAACACCATTCTTTTTTTCAGGCATTTAAAAGAGCATGGTTTAAAAATTAGCAGTTGTATGTTGCTTGAAAATATATTAAGAAAAATCTTTATAAGCTTTATTAAAACTAAAAGGAGGTGCTAAGAGCATACATACATCTGTAGATTTCACTAGCAGATAAGTATGACTAATGACTACTAACTGGCCAATAAGGGGCAAGCCCCAGATAGTCAAACATTTTTTTTTTTTTTTCTGCTCTGAGAGCATCAATTGAAAAAAGAACACACACACCGTGGTACATTTATCAAATACCTTATTTTAGATGCCAAAAAAGGGCTTTATTATTATTATTCAATATATGCAATAAAGATGTGATTTTTTTAATTATGTGATGGTAACCTTAAATGCAGAGGAAGGGTTTCCCATTTTATAATGGAAACAGACTGCTTTCAAATGAGACTCATGGGAATCTCATTTTACAAGGATGCACACGGTTTATAAAGAAATCAGAGTAAAAAGGTAAATAATAAATTGCATATAAAAGTTAATAGATTAAAGGCCATTGTTTTTTTATTTGTTCTAAAAATAATGTCACTATGAAGTCTAGATGTTCAAAATAGTATATTGAAAAAATTCTACTATAGGGTTCTTTTAAATGCAAGATGAAATTAACAAATGTTTATGATGGGTCTGAAAAGAGAATGTTAAATATAAATAAAAAATAATTCTGCTGTGATTGACAAGTCATTAGTTTGAAAAAGGATGAAGTTGTGGAATGTAACGTTATATTATTCATATTTAGGTTTCTTTAAGTGTGGAATAAACTGTTATGACTAATCTATTATAATTCTTAAACTTATTTGTTTTGTTTTAATCTTTAAGCAAATAAATACAGTCTATTTTGGTAATGTTGAAAGAAGTAAGGAATTTCAAAGACTGGAGTAAAAAAAAAAAATAAACTCCTGTAGCATCTCCAAAATTTCATGAAGAATGACGTCTCGTACCTGCGACTGGAAACAATAGTAAAGGAATACAAATAAATGTTGAAAACACACAATTACATGGATCTGTAAGTATTTTGTTTCGGTTCCTGTGAATCACAGATACCATGAATAAAGCAGTGGTTAACCTATTGAATATACCCTATAAAGTGGATACAATGCTGTAAAATTATGGCAATCCAAGGTGAACCCATTAAGTTTAATGAAGCAAAGTAATGGAATGATATCCAATTTTTTTCCTAGTGTATTCACTAATTGTAGTACTTCCTGATCTAAGAATAAAGAATGTTGAGTCTGGACCAACATAACATAGTTAGTTTTTATTTAAGTTACTGTTCTTAAACCTCTTCCTTTCCTATGTATATGTCCTACAGTATATTCTTTTAAAAACACCTGCAAATTAAAGAGTGTGAGAGAGGCTGAGCAACAGATTACAATAAAACATTTTTGCTTGTGCACAATTAAGGTTAAAAAGTGTGCATAAACTAAGATTTGTTACTAGTGACTACAAGAAAGGATACAATAATTTGACGGTCTGAAGGATTCCTCAGGCGCGTTTTCTCCAATTGAGCCATTTGTTTTGCTTCTCTGTTCCTGGCGGTTAAGGTCACTTTGAGGTCTTCCTATTAACAATAAAAAAAAAAAATACACAAGTTAGCCTGTACTGCGTTTATTAAAAAACACTTTTCAAAAATATCTGTAATATATGCACCCAGACACAAAACTAGAAACACAGGTTTGACATCATATAAGAACCAAAGCTTTTTCTTGTCTGCCCATTCTATCAACATCAGGCTATCCGGAGTTAATTAATGCAAAAGGACCAGTCCAAGCTCCACACATTTTATCCAGTGATTGACACATGTAAACATATTTTTTTTAAAATGACATGTACCAACAACAGTAAATGTAGAGAGAGAGAAGAAACAAACAAAAATAAGTTACCTTGAGATCCCCACCCACCTCACTGGGTAGTTGATCTAGATCAGTGTTCTTAAACTCAAGTCCTCAGGGACCGCCAATAGTTCACATTTTAGGGATATTTCTGCTTCAGCATAGGTAACCTAATCAGAAGCTCTGTAATTCTCTTTAAAATACCTGCTGAGCCTACGATTAGCTCACCTGTGCTCAAATGTGAACTGATGGTGGTCCCTGAGGACTGGAGTTAAAAAAACACTGATCTAGATGGCAGTCAGATTCTATGGAATAAATAGGAGATTGTAATATAAAAGCAAAATAAGTCCCAGGGTTGTAAAATAATACATATGCCTATATTATTTCAACTAATAAATATGCATTATGAGAGCCTCTGACTTAGTTTTTTTTCTTCCTCTCCTCTGTATGAAAATGATCTTTAGAGCTTGCTCTCCGTAACGGTCATAGGGAGCACCAGACATTGGACTGCTTGCTCTCTGTGCCTTAGGGAGAACAGCTAGACCTCACTGACCAGGCACAAAATGGCCAAAATGTACGTCTGGGTTTGCAGTTTCTACTGTTCAGGGTAGAATTGCCTGATATTAAGAGGCAGGATCACTCTTGGGAGATCCGACTTCTATGCTACAGGATATTTCTTCCCTGTGAATGGCACAAGTGAGCTAAGAGAGGCTGCTCTCTGATTGGGTTACCGTGTCCATAGAACTTGTGTTGGTTCTTTCTCCTCTGTTTTTTTTTTTAATATAAATATGACACACCTAATATCTGTTCAATTCAATACTATAAAATAAAAAGAAAAACAATGTGCCTCTAGTGTAAGCTGATAAATATGCCATTCTGATAATATTAATTCAGTATAATACAGAATATAAAAAAAAAAAAAAGCCCTGTGGGTTAAAAAAAAAAAAAAAAGGTTGCTTTTGCATTACAGTAATAAAACCTATTATTAAACCCACTTTAGTTATTTATGCTTTATAAGCTATCCTAATAGCTTTACATATATTCCTGATGTGTCCCTACCACTTCTGGTAGAAGACCTTTCCACTTCACCCTTGCTACTGAGGTATTGGTTTAACTCATCATTTAGCCGGACTTTATATTTGAAACACAGTGAGACGGAAACGTTGGCATCCGATTCATATGCTTTGCAAAATTATATTAAAAAAGGATAGTTAAACTTCTAGTTTGGATTTACTACCATTTACCAAGACTTTGTCCCACTTTCTAACAGTTTTTTTCTGGGAACAGGAATACAAAAAAATCTCCAGACTGTGTCCCTAGCTCAAGTTTTTCTGAACTGTATATCAATGTTTCATTAATAAAAAATAAAGACCCCCTACATTTTATGAATTAATGTTTATTATTGTCCATTTAAAAGTGCACATTTCAAATGCTTTGAAGATTTATGGAATGCCTGCAATTTAACATTGCAAATTTTTAAATCACAACTATAATCTTTTAGAATACATAAAATATGCAACATCCTCATGGCTAAAAAAGGAACAAACCGTACATACCTACCCTTTTAAGCTTTATTATAGATCCATAACATTTCAGAGGTTCGACTACTTTGGCTTCTAGTCGTTCAACCTGATAATAACAAACAGAACTATTATATTTCATTTGTAGATTGCCATCAGATTATGCTGCATTAGGGTAAAATAAAAAATGATACAATTTAACATATTTAAAAACAATGTCAATAAAAGGCAAGATGGGAAATTCCACAAGACACATTAAACCTTACAATTTGGTGCAATATATAAGATCATCATGCTTAAAAAAATGTAAAATAAAAGTGATTCATATTAAAAGTATAATTTCACTCTTACAAGGAATCCTGAATTTCCAATGAATATTTGTTATTTGACATTACTTAGAAAGGTTAACTTTCTGTACAGAATGCTTGGCCTAGTTCCACTACACTATTAATAAAAGCACAATGCTTGGTCAAACTAGTGCTGTAACCATTTTATTGCATTCTACAGACTAAAGCAATTCATAAATTCAAGAGCATAGTTTAAATACAATGCATGAGAGCCAATGTCATGAAAAGACATCATGCATCTCTCTTGCATCAAGCTCTTGCAACTTGCATGATAAAATAAAGTTGTGCTGATAAGATTGTTTGTTTATCTGGCCCGGTCCCTGTAGTGGCTACTGTAGTGTACACCAAAAACTAAGGTAAACCTGCTGGACATATCCTCTTTCACCACTTATTTATTAAAATGTTGAGAGAAGCACATCTACTGGAAATCACAAAGCTAATTCCAAACGTCAGCTATAACAAAAAAACAAAAAACCTACATTGGTGTTCTCTTTCTTCAAATACTGATTTAATTGAAAATGAATAGCTAAAAAACAAATTAAACTCTATTGTATGACCACTTAAAACTTTTGTAAAAATGCTTCTCCCCACCCCTACTAGGTATCCAGGAGACTTCCAACAGGATAGACAAACAATTGCCACTGCAGGAAAACCTAGAGTCACAGAATTTTTTTAGGACAACCTCCTGGACAGATCCTTCCCCATCCCTGGACACTGAAATTGGTGGAGAGAAGCAGCTCAAATTCAAATGTAAGTTTTAGAAGCTCAGCTGACTATATTATTCAAACACTGATTTTGGTTCTAATCAGTACTAAATAAAGCAAACTGTTAAATGATTAACACTATGCAATATGGTGCATAGATATATCATTATTAAAACATATATAAAGTTGAACACAATAGACCCCAAATGTCCCTGTCACAAACAACTCCCAATTCCTCCATTTAATACCTGAGCCTGACGGTAGTCTTGAAGTTTGGCAAGTTCATCAGCTAAATTTTTCAGCCCATGTTTCAAGTTCGGGGTTTCAGTATCTGCATACGTGTTGAGCTCTCTCACAAGAAGATCAGCTTTGTCTCGTAGTCTGGCGGTCTTGCGGACATACCCAGCAAAGATTTGGCACAGCTCTCCAAAATGCTTCTCCACATTTGTAACAGTATCTTGTATTTGTCTTGTTTGGTTGTCTCTAGGACGGAATATGAAATATAAGGACATTATTTTAGGGGAACAAATGTGCATGTTACATCCAGCTTAAACGGATTTTCGATTGCTAGCTACACACTTTGCTTCATTGTGATGCAAATGTGTTTGTAACATGTGGATCACCACCCCTACTTTCTGGGGTGGTTCACTTTCTTCAGAAACTGTACTGCTTTGCTTCAGAGCCAGCTCACTTGCTAGTAGGACTGAGTGGCCCTCTCTCATAAAGGAGCATTGTGAGGGCTGATGAACCCTGGTGACAAATGAGCCAGCTAAGCTGTATACTAGGCATGTTAAAGTCAAGTGCTTGGGGGCTGTAGTTATATAAAATAACACAATATTCCCATATATGTATAGGTAAGTAAACAAAATTATGGTACAACTGAACAAACCATCAGTACTTATATATAAAAACAAACATGTAAAGGGAAGGCAGAGGAGCCTTCTATTTGTAGAAAGAAGCCATCACATTTGTAAAAATATATTCCTGCTATAACAGTAATAAAATTATATTTTCTAAATTAAAACACAGTTGATCTAGATGAACAGTTCTGCAATGTGATTTTCCCGTTATAAAAGGCAACAAATAAGTCTTTGGTCATTACATGCGAATCAAACATCTATGATACCTGACCGATAGCAAAATTAAGAAGTTCCTAGATTTCTTATGTAGAAGGGGGGTGGAAAACATATTTAACACTTATGAGCGAGACTGGGTGTGTGTGTGTGTGTGTGTGTGTGTGTGTGTGTGTGTGTGTGTGTGTGTGTGTGTGTGTGTGTGTGTGTGTGTGTGTGTGTGTGTGTGTGTGTGTGTGTGTGTGTGTGTGTGTGTGTGTGTATATATATATATATACACATACATATATTACACACACACACACAGTATCTCACAAAAGTAAGTACATCCCCTCACATTTTTGTAAATATTTTATTATATCTTCATGTGACAACACTGAAGAAATGACACTCTGCTACAATGATAAGTAGTAAGTGTACAGTCTGTATAACAGTGTAAATGTGCCTTCCGCTCAATAACTCAACACACAGCCATTAATGTCTAAACCGTAGGCAATAAAAGTGAGTACACCCCTAAGTGAAATGTCCAAATTGGGCCCAAAGTGTCAATATTTTGTGTGGCAACCATTATTTTCCAGCACTGCCTTAACCCTCATGGTCATGGAGCTCACCAGAGCTTCACAGGTTGCCACTGGAGTCCTCTTCCACTCCTCCATGATGACATCAGAGCTGGTGGATGCTAGAGACCTTGCACTCCCCCACCTTTAGGTACATACTGCAGGTACTAACCCACTACTGAACACATGTTAAACAAAATAAAAATGCAGGACACTAAAAGAAGGATATGCTATAGGAATAAAGGTGAATACATTAAATTACTAAGGAATATACCGTTCTTGGACAGTCAGTTTTCAATCTTGTAAAGCGATTTGTAAACAAGTACTATGTACATTTGATTTCAAGCTCAAAGACAGGGCCCTCCATTCTTTTGCAGTGTGTTGCTTTTGCTTTGGATTTGTACTTAAAAAGGGAAAAGTAAGTTTCCTGGATTATGAATGCATCTGATAGAGAAGAATTAATAGTATATGAAAAAAAGGTTTGCGTTAAAAAATACCAAAACAAACATTTAAACACTTACCTTGAAGTTAGCAAAATCTATTGTAATTTCTGACAGTTTAAAATTAAGGTTAACACCCCCTCTATAGTTTGTTTTGGCCAATCCGGTTAGAGGAAAGATTTAAGACATAGCACTGTTAGTTGCTATGGCAACACCACACAGCATATACAGGAAGCAGGCATGAGTCATATGCCAGCAGTGACTGGGAGGCTGACAACACTGCTCTACTATTGGCTTAGCAAGCAAGAGCAGGTAAATAGCGGGTTAATATTGCTCCCCGGATGCTGCATGCTGATTGGGTGGGGATCAGGAAATTGTGCAGACACCCCCTGGGGGTGTCAACATGGTCATTAGAGTGATTTTTAGAAATTAATAAAATTAAATGTTTTATAAAATGTGCGGTATACGTATAGGCTGCTTTTTGCCTATAGAGTGCAGAAATGTATTAATCCAGAAAATTTAGAGATCCCTTTAATCCTTGTACAGCTCTACAGAATATGTTATTGTGTTACAAATAAAAGGATAAGAATTAAAATGTTAGCTTTTTTAATAGCACTGTCTGGATTAGTCATTGCTATGTTATTTTAGTACTTACAAAGATGGATCTCTCAATATTTTATGATTTTAAAGGCATATCTAAGTTTCATAGATTAGGAGTGCTTCTGATAGAGGAGAATCAGTAATGTATGAAAACATGTTTTGGCATGAAGAAAATACCAAAATAAACATTAATAAACTTACCTTAAAAATTGCTAAACCTCATGAGTTTGCTAGCAGTTGATTTTGATAGTTAACACCTCTAAAAATCCCTGCTAAAATTAACATCAAATACAGAATTTGTTTTGGCCAATCACAGGCAGTTATACCATTTTTCTTCTCAAAATTCAGTGTTTCTATTGGAAACTACACTGTGCCTATGTAACCAGCTCTGAGGGTGTAGAAAACAAGTTTTTTTTTTTTTCTAAATAAAGTCTGTATGTGTATATAATGGCTCAATGTAATGTGTGTGTGATATAAGCAGCATGTGTTAGATTACAAAAAGCGAAAAACAGGGACATTTAGATATACCTTTAACCCCTGTATAGGAAAATGTTGGCCTTCAGAGCTCATGGCAGCAAAGTGCTGCGAGCGCCTATGGCGTTAATCTTGACGCCGTCTTCAATCTGTTTTAAAGTCCTGCGTGCGTGCCTCCTGATGACCTCCTGTGGCGCTCATCGCAAGCCCTGCAATGAGCCAATGAGCTCCTTTTGGCGCTCATTGCATCCCAAGTCCTACGGGCCGTGCGATGAGCGCCTGTGGCGCCCATTGCAAGCCCTGCAATATTTAACATTGCGTTACCAACAACCCCGCAACTACGACAACTATATATCACATATAATAGTTGTTAATCGGCAAGCTGTCGTCACACTTGCGACCCGTATTGAGGCGAGCCGTTGAGGCATGCGGGACTTAGGCTGGAATGAGCTGGAACTCTTCCCAAGACACAAGGGACTCGGCAAAAATTACGGGCCGAATGACTTGGGACCAGAAGCACATAGATGGACTGCGGGGCTCGCAAATATACGACTTTAACGGCCAAACCACCGACCTGGAAAGATCTTCAAAAACACACAAATATGCCTCAAATTCACTTACACACAGCACAGGGGAGAGCCAGGGAGCCTGAGAGTGAGGTCGCAAGTTGAGGCATATTTTGCCTTTTTTCACAATTGAAAATCGCCAATGCGAGAAAAAACAATGGCTGCCAAAAAACGTAAACACAACGAAAACGAGGCGGAAGGACGTAAATAGGAGCCCTAAGCACCAAGACTTAACGCAAACCAGTAACACTTAATACAAGGCAGTAACATTTAACTCAAGGCAATAGGCCCCTAAACTACACAGGCATATAAAGTACACAGGGGGAGAGGCCTGCATTTAGCGCTGAAGGGGATCAATGCAAAGCAGGATAGGTGCGGCTTGGCAAAAACGGCAATGAGCAACAAAGCTGCTAATCGTGGGGCCTGTAAAGTAGACAGGGAAGAGGCTCACAATGAGCGCCGAAGGGGCCATATCCTCACATTTTGTGGCAAACCGCATTGCCAGGCTTCAAATTTTATTACCATCACTTTTGACAGCCAAGTCGCTAGGAAATACACACACATATATATATATATATATATATATAAAAATATTATTAGTGTTTATTTGTAATGCTCCAACATATTCTGTAGTGCTAGACAATGGTTAAGTTCAAGACAAAAACAATGGCAGAATTCATACATTGCAAAGGATGGAGGGCCTGTCTTTGAGTGCTTTCCCCAAAGCATCTTGCAAGATTGATATCTCGTAAACTTACAATACATACATATTTTTATATATATATATATATATATATATATATATATATATATATATATATATATCACTGCCTTATTTACTTATTTGGCATTTCCTGGTAATAGTCTTAATATTATCTGCAGATATAAAACACCAATTAACCATCTCACTAACTTTATAACGCATTGTTATTGTGTGTGCCAACTAAAGAGTTACAGAAAACTGAGAAAATAGTTGCTGGAAACTAAAATCCTAATATAATAGCAGCATAGTCCGCCCTGTCACAACAATGCCTGCAACGGCTGCTTCACCGGCTTCCTGAATATACTGTCAGGGCCCACCAGGCCTCACTAAAGCTCCTTACCCTGAAGAGAGATACCCCCTCGTTAGGGAGGCATCCCACCACCCCCGGGCTCCGGTACTCATTACCTAACCCTGGTCTCCGGTGTCTGGCTCATGGTGATGGCGCAGTCTCCAGAATGACAGCGATAGTCCCTCCCCGAATCCCCATCACTATGGAAACCGCGTTGCCAGAGCACGTACGGGAAAATGCGTCTCCGGTTACGTCACCTGACTACAGGGGCGGGAAAAAGGGAATGTGAAATATTTAAAGGAAAGCAAGATCAGCGCAAAAAGTTATAACAACCTCAATTAGTTATTTTTATGATCGAAGATACAAAAGCTGTTCTTTTAGTTTGTGTATGTGTTATCACTAAATGTCCTTGTTTCTTTCAAATAATTATTCAATGAGCTTTCAAAATTCAAAGAAAAAGGTTAAAGAATCACAGCAGCCAAGTCAAATATAGCAGTATAGGATAGTATAGATTATGCAAATATGGCAATTATATGATACCAAAAAGACTCGACTTTATAATCTTTATTAGATATTTTTCTGCCTAAAATCTTACAAATGCCGTACTGTCTTTCTCAACTTGTTTTTCCCTCTGCAGCTCATAAAGACAGTGCACTTCTAAGTACAGGTATTGCAATGTTTCATAGTAATCAATCAATAGCTACATTATTATTATTAGTAGTCATTTGCCAGTCAAAATGACGGTACAATATTGTATTAAAAATTGTATGTTCTGTCTTTTTGTGCGCCCTCTCTCTGTGTACCCTGTCTCTCTCTCTCTCTGTGAGCCCTCTCTCTCTGAACTCTCTGCCTTTTCCCTCTCTCTGTGCTTACACTCTCTCTCCCTCCCTTCTATCTCTCCCTCCTTCCCTCTCCTCTCTCTGCAGTGCGCAACTTGCAATTCCCTCTCTCTCCCCCTCCTCTCTCCCTACATCTCCTCTCTCTTTTTCTCACTCTCTCTCCCCCTCCTTCCTTCTCTCTGCTTCCCTCTTTCTCCATCCTTTTCCTCTCTCCCTCCCTTTCCTCTCTACTTCCTTCTCTCTCCCTCTCTCTCCCTCCCTCTCCCTTCGCCACTTAATGTGAGCCTCGCAGTGCGCAACTCGCAATTCCCTTTCTCTCCCCCTCCTCTCTCCCTACCTCTCCTCTCTCTTTTTCTCACTCTCTCTCTCCCTCCCACTTCTCACTCTCTATCCCCCTCCTTCCTTCTCTCTGCTTCCCTCTTTCTCCATCCCTTTCCTCTCGCCCTCCCTTTCCTCTCTACTTCCTTCTCTCTCTTCTCTCACCCTCCCTCTCCCTTCACCGTGCAATGCGTTACTCACTATTTTGCGAGCGTTACACACACATGATATTAGTGATTATCTTTTATTTGTAATGCAACAACATAATCTGTAGCGCTGTACAAGGGGTTAAGAATAGGGCAAATTACAGTAATAACAAATTTAAGCAATGGAGGGCCCTGTTTTGAGCTCAAAATCTTTTCAAAAAGCACTTTACAAGATTGGAAACTCGCTGCTTACAAACGTAGGGAATGGAAAAGGGAGAAAAATCTTTGCAAAAGGACAGGTAAGGATTGGGATAGACCAGGGAGGAAGTAAGAATTTACTAAGGTGGGAAGTTAGAAAAGGATATGGGAGGAAGGGATCAGTTGGAAAGTGAGGTAAAAGGCTCAAGGATGTAATCTTCACCGACTGGTTGTGGTGTATCACCAAATTAATATTACACAAGGTTCGTCTACATTAAAAGGTATTTATTAAAAGGCAGATAACACAATACTATAAATGTATTACAAACACAACAGCCCAGACCCACGGAGCAACACCCCCTTTTAAATCTATCTACCTATATATATATATAGTAATTCCCTTCCCCAAACGCTTGATCTTACCCACGGTCAGACCATTGACATCATCACCACCATCAACCATCACCAACACCACCCAGCAAGCAAACAGGAAACAGCACCAGTTTCCTGCCTGGATATATCCTTAGTTGAGATGATGTAATTTACATCACATCCTGTCCATGACTTCCTTTAGCAATTGTGGGAGGGAAGTAAAGATTCTCAGCCCTCCTACAAAGGCCTGTTTAAATTACCATTCAAGGAAGACAAGTTACCACATTCCCTCACTTTTTCTTCTTCTATGTTGCTCAGTTTTCTAGTTATCCCTCTAGTACAGGAGAACCTAGTGGGAGCAAAAACCTGATATACAGGAGAAATTCAACCCACCGTCCCTCCGGAATAGTTCCCTCAGCGACATAAGTTCTCCTGTACTTTCCTATGGCTGTCAATCCACATATTACACAAAAAAACAGAATTTATAGAATTTAGGTGAGAGTGTGTGATAAATGTTTATGTATGTGCAATGTAAAACTTTATTGAAGAATGTATGAGAGAGAGAAAGAAGAGGAAAAAAAAGACACATTATTATATATCCTCCTTGCAAGTTTCATTGCCACACAAAAGTATATTATTATAATTGTCGTTAATACTTGAATGAACATGAGTACCAGCGACAGTGTTCGTAGGACTGGATGTGTCTCTGACTCATGAAGTTCCAAGGTAAAAAGCTTCATTGTCAAATTTGTCCAATCTATATTTGCAGTAAAATTGATCATTTCAGTGGTAAGGTTTCTTGATGGAAATACCATGATACAAGACCCTTCTTCCACCAAACATATTTCATCAACTGTCCTATATTCAGAGTGGCCGATAAAGCATGCAATGTCCCCTATGCGGATCACCTCTTGCACCAGGTTTTCTTTTATCAACTGCACCCAGCCATCCTCCTCAGCTCCTTTCTCCCAAACACAACTGCACAGCCATCGGTGTTGAGATTTCCTGCAACAGCTTTCATCCATCTCCAATCCTGTAATAGTGGCCAGTCTTTTTGATGGGAAGTGTTGCCTGTAGATTCCATCACTTAACGTGCCAATGCTATGTATGAAGTTCAGTTGCTCTGCCTGCCCCTCCCAGCGGGGAATTGCCAGGATTAGTCCTATTGTCCCAGATTGTAGTCCATGTGGCATCCATTGATCTGGGCCTTCAATATAGCTGTATTTAAGATTGTCCTCAGTGATGTCCACTCCTTTTCTTTTCAATGACGTGATAATCCTTGCCTGGATATCTTTAATAGTTTCCTTTAAATCTGCCAACAGCTTTCCTCCAATCATAGAACAGAAAATGGCAGTTCCCACTATTTCATTCTTAATGCTGTTAGCAATGGAAGCAATATTTTCCTCAACTAGATGCAGGTTGTTGGCAATGGTGTGTATGTCATCAACATTGTCTGTCAGTCTACTCACTATAAGGGAGTCAGCTACTCCACCTGTTTTCATAGCATGTCCCATGCCATCAGTAAGGGAGTTTATCCGGCTGTTCACTCCAATGATGTCTGCTGAATTCCATACTCCCAATCCAGTTCCGACTCCTCCTAAAAGGGCTGCAAATGTGTCCCGTTTTTCTCGACTCCCTGCTCCGGTCCACTCAATGATGGTCTCTTGTATACTTTGCTTAAACCACTGCCGCTGTGATTCCGGGCACTTTGGAGGAATAGAAAAATCATTAAAATTTAGAATTATTGGGTAGTAAGTCCACCCAACCCCTTGCACAACTGTTTCATGTGTTGGTACCACCACCAATCCGCCTATTGGCCATGGTACCTTCTTCTGATCTTTACAACGTTGCAGCTCCTTTACAGAGACAAATACTCTATCTATTGTTAGAACACACCCCTTTCCAGTATCAAAATTGCAGAATTCCTCTAGGTCAGGCTGGGCAGCTATAACTGCAGCGTCCCATTCTCCACCTTCTTCTAATGTTAAGTTACTCACTACTACTGTAATATTTGTAAACCTCCCTTGTATTGGAGCTCTAAGAGCTAATCCCCTGGTACTATTATGTGGCAAAATAATGTTTACTTGTAACCCTCCACCCTCTTTTACTTCCAATTCCCTGGGCCAAATAAATCTATCTGCTTGAACATAATGTAACTCCAATCTTTTCAAACTCTCTCCCTTATTTGCGGTATCTTCTGCCCTTATTGCCTGTCTCCCCATTCCTACTCTGATACAGCTTATACTTATCCATCCTGGAACAAGGATCCACCACAATCTTCTGTTGACACGCATCTTCATTCTTATACAGCCATGCTCTGTGGGAACACTAGATTCCATCATTAGAAACATATACGTAACAAAAACAACAGGGGACATTCTTTTTGCAAGTTTGTTCACGGCCCTGTAATCAATGGTAAGTCTCCATGATGAGGCTGCTTTTTCATCTCTATTCCCTTTTAACACAGCTTTTCTCACAGACCAACATGGTGAGTTACATGCATACCCATTTCCAGATTTAATTATTCCACTTCTCTCCAGTATTTCTATCATCTTGGTGATTGATGCCACTGATTCTCTTGGGACTGGATATTGCTTTTGCCATTGTGGGTCTCCTCCTTCCAAAAAGACCATTCCTTTCATTCTTCCACAGTCTAATTTATCTGTAGCCCAAACAGGTATGTCTTGGATTAGCTTCTGCAGCCATTCTGGTTGTCCGTCTAGTTTCAGTTTGTTTTTTTTCAGACTTTTTATCGGAGAGACAATATATGCCATTGGGAGCACAACCCCTTTCGTCAACTCTGTACTTACCTGATTCACCTTTTCTGTCTTCCACAAACAAAAATTGGCAAGATCTACAATGAAATTTCCTTTTTTTTAAACTTCTATTCCCAATATTTCCTCTGGCCAACCCACTATTGCTTCTACTTGTATTGTTTTTTCTCCAACTGCTACATCAATTGGACCTGCTCTAACCTCCTGTGGATTCCCAGTAACTCCCATACTACTTACTGAAGAATCCCCATTTTTGACCCTATTGGTCATTGTAACTGCTGCTCCTGTATCGACCAACATATTTTTCCCTACCCCTGCGATGACTGTATAACTGGTAGGCCGACCTGCCTCATCCATGGTTAAATTAGCTGAGTGAATGAGATGCTGAGGCGCAGGGGTTGGGATTTGTCATTGTGACTCACTTCTACTCTGTCCCTCTTTTATCATCTTTGCCTCATTTTCCTTCAATTTCCTCTCTGACTCAGCTACCTTGTTTTTAAGTATGTGATTTTCCTCTTCTATCCTATCCTTCTGTCTCCTGAGTTCCCAATAGCCCATGTTACAGTTTCTCTCTCCCTCCTGATTAGCCCTCCAGTTGCTGCCATCCCTATTACTATAGTCCCTAGGTGGATCTCTCCATCTTTTGTCAAAGTTCTGTTTTGGTCTCCAGTTTTGATCATCCTTCTTGTTCTGGGGTACATCCCACGTCTGGTTTCTCCAATTACCATCTATATCTCTACCAGACTCGACCTTAAATGTTCTTACAGCTGAAACAGAGCAGGCCTGTTCTGTGAAAGGATGCTTGATCCACCACTTATCAGCTCTAGTTAGTACCATTTCCAAGTCTGTTGGTGTTGGATCAAAAAGACTGATAAATTCTTGACACTCCCGGGGAAGGGCTTCCATTACTTTTGCTATATGTTCTGGTGAGCCCAGCACTAGAGGCTGTTGAGGTTGTCGTAGAGTATACCAAAAAAATATCCTTTGAGCTACCTCTCTAGGACCATCTATTGGCCTCATGGTAATATTTGCTATTTCTTCCTCTATGCTAAGTAGATAGAAATTAGTTGCAGCAATTCTTCCTGCCTGATCAGACACACTGTTATTAAATCCCAATAGTCTACTAGCCAAAGGACCCATAGCGTATTCTAACAGTTCTGTCCATTCCTCTAAGTTAAGACCTCCTTTTTTAGCTCTATCTGCTCCCCTCATAAACCAATGTGTAAACGTATTAAAGTTGTTAGTTGGCATACTTCCCCACCATTTCTGGAAATTGTCTTTATCTGCCATAGACATCGGTCGAGTCTGCATGGAAAATCCTGTAGGTGTTTGCCTTGCATTAAATAATTCTGAAACAATAACTGGTGCTTGTGGTATGGTATCTACTTGTGGAACAGAATAACATAAGAAATCTTTTCTATCTTGGTTCATTTTCGGCACTGGTTCTTTATTTTGTGCCACAAACATATCCAGATCTGGATATATTTTGGCAATGTCTCTGACTCCTTTTATCCCTTCTAACTTTGTTTTATTTTTATAGTCCATTATTATGTTTTGAAGTTCTGTTATTTTTACTCCATAAGCATCCCTCTGTTCCTCTATTTCCCCTAACTCCCTTTCTAGTTCCCCCACAATTGTAGTTGTTCTCAAAGCTGCAATTTTTAAACAATCCCTTTTGTCCATTGCTTCCTCCATTTTATTTGTTGTTTCCAAATTATGCTGCCGTAATTCTACAACTAAGTCTATTAGGCCTCCTATTGTGGCTACAACAGCTTGTGTGACCAAACTTTTTCTCTTCTTTGTTCTATACTTTTTGTTATTTACAATTTGTTTTAGAACATCCATTAATCTCTTCTCTTTTTCACTGTCTGGGTTTGCTGGCTCTGGAAGCTCATATGGACCATCATGTTTTTGAATATGTTTCCTAAAGTACTCACGCACTTCTGTGGGAAAGTATTTGGCCCCTTGAAAAGACATTCCTACTCTTTTACTCACCCAAGTAAGAATCCAAATCAATTTGCGACTAAAGTAGCATGCTTCTGAGTAGCCAACAATAGTTGATGACTATTCAGTAGGCCAGGTGTAATATGTAGAAAAATAGATTAGTACCCACAATGCAAATTATACTTACCTTAGTATGGTGAAGGTAATACTTGCTAATTAACTTAAAATATAATAGCAAGGCCTGCAGGGTAGGAGATAAACCCGAACTAGGATATGCAAGACACCCAAAATGTATAAGGTATGGAAGCCTATAGTGTATTAAAATGCACGCCTGAAATAATATATATATATATATATATATATATATATATATATAATATTTAAAATGGTTTATTTATTATTTTTCTCCAGGCCTGTACTATGATAAAGGACTAGAGAAAGAAAAAGAAAGAAAAGAAAAAAAAACCCAAAAACAAAACAAAAATAATAGTATTAACAAACTCAGGTATTTGAAACACACAACAAACTAATTGTGGCCTGGTGCCCAAGCTTGTATATTAAAAATGGAGGCTTGAATTAGCATTTAATTACACAAAGAAGCCACATGGATTCTATTCAAATGCAAAGCTAGGCCTGTACTCAAAAGCACAACAACTCAGATAAACCCACAAAAAGAACCTGTATGATATATATTTGTTTTATGTATCAAAATAAGCTAGTACGAACAAAACTCAACTCAGAAGCTAGTACGATATAGTACGATATATTTGTTTTATGTATCAAAATAAGCTAGTACGAACAAAACTCAACTCAGAAGCTAGTACGATATATATTAAAAATGGAGGCTTAATTTAGCATTCAAATACACAAAGAAGCCGCATGGATTCTATTCAAATGCAGGCCTAGCCTGTACTCAAAAGCACAACAACTCAACTCAGAAGCTAGTACGATATTTATATAAAAATGGAGGCTTATCCTAGACTCCACACACAATCAGCACTTGATTTCCCATGCAGAGGATAATTAGACAAAGTACTTTTTTTCCTTCCCCACAAAAAATAAAATAAATAAATCTGACTATCTATTAATGTGATATTACCTCATAAATAACCTTTGTAGAAGTCTAAAATTCGTGGTCACCAAATGTGGTGTATCACCAAATTAATATTACACAAGGTTCGTCTACATTAAAAGGTATTTATTAAAAGGCAGATAACACAATACTATAAATGTATTTCAAACACAACAGCCCAGACCCACGGAGCAACACCCCCTTTTAAATCTATCTACCTATATATATATAGTAATTCCCTTCCCCAAACGCTTGATCTTACCCACGGTCAGACCATTGACATCATCACCACCATCAACCATCACCAACACCACCCAGCAAGCAAACAGGAAACAGCACCAATTTCCTGCCTGGATATATCCTTAGTTGAGATGATGTAATTTACATCACATCCTGTCCATGACTTCCTTTAGCAATTGTGGGAGGGAAGTAAAGATTCTCAGCCCTCCTACAAAGGCCTGTTTAAATTACCATTCAAGGAAGACAAGTTACCACACTGGTCATATCATATGATCTGCAATTAAAATTGTCAGGTAGTAAGTTTGACTGTTATAAAGCTGCAACAATTAGGGGTGGGTGTATGTGGGGGGTAGTGTCTTGTATGAGGAGGGTATTAGGCGATCCACAGGTCTTGGTTAAATGTCGCTGTCTGGTATGAGAAGGGTATAAGGCAATCCACAAGTCTTGGTTAAATGGTGTTGTCTGGTATGAGGAAGGTATTAGGCGATCCACAGGTCTTGGTTAAATGATGGTGTCTGGTATGAGGAGGGCATAAGGCGATCCACAGGTCTTGTTTAAATGTTTTTTTCTGGCATGAGGAGGGTTCTGCAAATACTCATTGAGAGGGGTCACTGACAGGCTTACTTGGTACATTGCACTTCTCAGTCTGTATATTCAGAGGCTGCATGAGCAACATAGGGCAAACCCAAACGTAAAAAAAATCTATAATTTTAGGTAGAAATCTTCCATCTCTCTTTAATTTAGTAGTGAGGTAATTAGGTATCCCATATATAGTTGTCGTAATTGTGATTTCTCGTTCACGCTATGTTAAACGTTATGGGCTTGCGCATGCCCAAAAGTTACGGGTTTGATGGGGACTCAAAAGGCTCTCATTTCGAGGCCCGTGCATAACTAGCATGACGGGGCTGCAATGAGCGCCGAAGACCCTCATCGCAAGGCCTGTACATGACTGGCTTGAAGGGGGGAGAGGGTCCAAATGGCTTACGAGTTACAGGCTTCAGAAAATTACTGATTTAACGGCCAACATTTTTTTCAAGCACGTAAATCAGAAACACATTTTGGGCTTAGGCAAAATTAACAATTTTCCAAACCTGCAAATGGTTTCACACCTGTAAATGCAAACAGAAGCACCAAGGGGGGAGATAGACACAGGGGAGGTGGGGGGGGGGGGGGTGGAAAGAGACATAGGGGAGGGAGTGGGGTGGAAAGAGACACAGGGGAGAGAGTGGGGGGGGGGGGAGAGACAGGAGTGAGGGGGGGGGGAGACACATGGGAGGGAGATATGGGGGAAAAACCCAGGGGAGGTAGAGGGGGCTAAGAGACACGGGAAGGAGAGAGTGGGGAGAGGTGCTCATTGCGAGGCCGAAACTTGCAGGTTGGCCCACGCCTGCAATGAGCGGCGAAGGTGCTTATCGTGAGGCCCGGAATGTAGACGGGGGGGGAGGCTCGCAATGAGCTCCAAAGGTGCTCATCGTGCGGCCCGCAAGTTAGAGGGGGGAGAGCCTCGCATTGTGTGGCAAACAGCATTGCCAGGCTTCAAATTTTATTGTCGTCATTTTTGATGGCCAAGTTGCTAGTTCATAATCAGAACGGTCTGATGGGAGGATCTCTTGTTCTAAGAATGTAGTACATTACAAACTTTTTCTCTTCATAAATACATTTTTAAAAAATGCTTCTAATAGCAAATATCCATAATCTTATTGGCAGTATATTATCCTACCTAACTGAGTCCACTACAGTGGCTATTTAAATACTGTGGTTATTCTTATACTGGCTATTTGCTAGTATCTGGGGACAAGAAGAATTCTTGTTTTTTACCCCTTAAGAGACAATTGGAATTTTTTTTTTTCTGTCTGCCTTCCTCTGTCTCAATTAACAATTTCTCCACATATTACAAGAATCAGAGGAGACCTAAAAAGGTTGACCTTGATGGACTAAAATTCATTTTTCAACCACAATTACTATGTAACAAACAGAATAAGAAAAATCTTGGGTGCGGATAAGGATATCAGTCACTTTATGGACTGACTTCTGTTGGAGTTAAATGTAAATTTTGCTACATTTTTTGCTTTAGGTAATTTTTAAATAACTTCCTTACTTATTTATACTTTTTTTAGACAAATGTTTAATTTAGAGTGACCCGTTTTGAGAGTTGCAATTTTACTTTTCAAATCAAAAGCAATACTGGCTAGATGTTACAAATTATGCCTTTGCTCAAGTGGAGACATTCAAAATAAAACAATGATGTGAGGCATTATAGATAAAATCATTGATCAGAGAAAAAATGTATAGGGCATTTGTTTGTGGAGAATATACATAGGCAGAGAGAGCGATAATGAGAAAAAAATCTATAAATGCATATACCGTATTGGTCCGAATATAAGCCGCACCCGTAAAATTCAAGGGGAAAAAATTGAAAAAAGATAGTACTCAAATATAAGGAGAACCGTTCAAATTGGAGAGAAAAAGACTCTCAGCCATTGCAAGAAACAGGCTTTCTAATTAGTACTGTAACTTATTTTGCAGTTACATGCCTTACTGGATGTTAGAATCACTAAAACCGTTAATCGCTATTCAATTGCTACAATACCGCAGTCTCAAGCACGCAAATTGGCACCCTTAAATTGCAATCGCGCAAATCAGCAGTCATTTTACGTTCGCAAATCGCTATTCAATTGCTACAATGCAGTCTCAAGCACGCAAATCTGCAGTAATTTTACATTCGTGAATATATATAATTTTTTTACTGTCGCGAATATAAGCCACACCCGTAACTCGCAAACTCAAAAATAGGAAAAATGGTGCGGCTTATATTCAAACCTATACGGTAAATAAAACATACACGTGCTGAAAAGAACAATTAAGCATAGAAACCTGGAACGTTAGAACCAAGGCAGACTGGACAAGATTAAACATTGATACCCTGGGAATTAGTGAACGCAGTTGGACTATAATGTCACATTTCATATCAGACAACAGAATGGTTCAAGATCGGTAGAAGGTGTTCGACAAGGTTGTATATTATCACTTTATTCAACTTATACATAGAGTACTTCATGTTAAGATCTGCCTGGACAAATCCAAAGCTAGAGTCAATATAGCTAGGAAAAATGTCAACAACCTCAGATACGCCGATGATACTACTCCGATGGCTGAAAGTGAGGAGGAACTAAATGGCATATTGATGAGAGTGAAAGAAGAGAGTGCAAAAGATGGCCTGTTGCTCATTATTAAAAAAACGAAGATCATGGCAAACAGCAATCTCAATTCCTGGCAAATAGATGGAGAAGAGGTAGAGGCAGTGACAGACGGTGACTCCAGCTATGAAATTAGAAGACGTTTGGTTCTGGGGAGGAAAGCTATGGCAAGTCTGGACAAACTATTAAGAATCAAAGATATTACTCTATCTACAAAGGTCTGTATAGTTAGAACTATGGTGTTCCCAGTAGCAACATGGATGTGAGAACTGGACCTATAAGGGCCACTTAATTCAGTACAGTAAAGAGATCTCCTAAGATCATGTTAAAAATCTTTTTGAATTTTGAAATATGTGCATTTTTTACTAAGAAACCAAATAAATAAATTCTGTTTTTCCATGAGTCCCCAACTGCCCCTAGACAGACACACTGCTGCAGCTCTGTTCAGTGAGCAAAAGGAAAACAGGATAACCCTTCTCTACATCTATCTGTGCAGAATATGGCATGGTGGAATCACCTAAATTGGTCAGTAATAGGTTAACATTTGACTGCATTCCTTCAGCTATAAATGTGAGTCCTCACCACACGGCTTGGTATCTGTTGTTAATCATGAAACTACCAGGAGGCAGGCTTCACTTTGTTATGTAAACAGACTTAAAGACCCTGGCCCCAGACATGATGCTATGAGTTTATAGGTTGAGAGATTTGTAACGGGGGGGGGGGGGGGGTAATTTGGTAAAGTGTGTAAGATGTACCAATTGGTGCACTGGAATGAGTTGTAGATTTTTGTTTTAATTACAGTGCCTTGCAAAAGTATTCACCCCCTTGGCATTTTTTTTGTCTTTTGTTGCCTCACAACTTGGAATTACCATGGATTGTTTGAGGATTTGCATCATTTAATTTACAGAACATGCCCACAACTTTGAAGATGTTTTTTATTTATTATTGTGAAGCAAACAACAAATAGGACAAAATAACAGAAAAAGTCAATGTGCATAACTATTCCCCCCCTAAAGTCAATACTTTGTAGAGCCATTGTTTGCGGCTCCAAGTCGCTTTGGATAAGTCTCTTTTAACTTGCCACATCTTACCAATGGGATTTTTGCCCATTCCTCCGTGCAAAACTGCTCCAGATCCTTCAAGTTGGATGGTTTGCGCTTGTGAACAGCAATCTTTAAGTCTGACCACAGATTTTCTATTGGATTGAGGTCTGGGCTTTGACTAGGCCATTCCAACGCATTTACATGTTTCAACTTAAAACACTCAAGTGTTGCTTTAGCAGTGTGTTTGGGGTCATTGTCCTGCTGGAAGGTGAACCTCCGTCCTAGCCTCAAATAGCACAGAGTGGTACAGGTTTTTCTCAAGAATATCCCTGTATTTAGCACCATCCATCTTTCCTTCAACTCTGACCAGTTTCCCAGTCCTGGCTGCTGAAACACATCCCCACAGCATGATGCTGCCACCACCATGTTTCACTGTGGGGATGGTGTTCTTTGGGTGATGTGCTAGGTTTGCGCCAGACATAGTGTTTTCTTTGATGTCTGAAAATTTAAATTTTATACAATTTTATACTGTGTATATATATATATATATATATATATATATATATATATATATATATATATAGAGATGCTATTCAGCTTTTTGGCTATTTTCCTTTTGCTACCACTTACCTAGCCCATTTTAGACAAAGGGATGTAATCTATTGAGTATGTCTGAGATTGGTGGGATGGAAGATTGAAGGCAATTCCCTAAATAACTTTCTTGGTTGTAGCTTGGGTAATGTAATAAATATTTCTCCAATTTGCAGAAACTATCAGACCTATTCAATTCCCCCAATGTGTAAATCCGTAGCCCGTAACGAAGCCCGCAAGACTTACAGCTATTCAATTGGCCTCTTAAAGCTACCCGCAAACGATCTGCAGCTTACATGCGGAAAAACCATACAGGACGCTGAAATTTAGAACTCTGTTGCCGAAAAGCCTTTGATCTGTCAAGTCCGTAAATGTTAAGTTTGAAAATCGCTATTAAATTGCTACGAATTCACTGGCGTTCAAACTGTAACCTGCAAATGAAGCCGAAAAGCCAACGGGTACTAGAGAGGAACCGCAAGGGGGTTAAAGTCCTATCCGTAGCACTGTAAATGCAAATATACACACACTACTGTACCTAAAAATAAAGGGAAAGTGATTAAAATGAATAGCACAACATTCTCAAGCTTGCGAATCTGCAATATATATGTTTAATTTCCGAGTTATTTTGATCCCGCAATCAATGTGTTAATACATTTAATGGAACTTGCATGGACTAGAATATCATATTTACACATATAGAGACACAGGGAAGGGATAGGGGGGAAAGAGACACAGGGAAGGAGGAGTGGGGAAAGAGACACAGGGGAGGGAGGCGAGGAAAGAGACACAGGGAAGGGAGAGGGGGAAGAGATACAGGGGAGGGAGGGGGGAAGAGACACATGGGGAAGATGGGGGAAAGAGACAAAGAGGAGGAATAGGGGGGAAGAGACACAGTGGAGGGAGGGAAAGAGACACAGGGGAGGGAGAGGGGGAAGAGACGCATGTAATATTATACCGTCATTTATGACGGGTAAAGGACTACTAAATAATATTTCTCATAAAAAATGAATAAATTCTCCCCCCTCTGAAGGAAAGACACAACATGTGCACACAGCGCGAGGCTCGCAATGAGCGCAGAAGGTACCTGGAGGACTAAAAGCCTTACATTGTGTGGCAAACAGCATTACCTGCCTTACAATTTTATTGCCGTCATTTTTTGACGGGCAAGTCGCTAGCTTTTTTATAATTAATTAATTAATGAAATAATAAATGAATATACTTTATATCCAGCAATCAATATCCTGAAGAGCTAACAATCATTTTCCTACAGCATACAATGTACATTTGGACTGTTGCTGACCTGATGTGTGTCAGAAATGTGGCAAATATGCAGCATAAATAGGCTGCGAGGGCAAACTGTTTGTTTAGTTGTGTAAAGCGCCATTTTAGAATGGTAATGTTATTAGTTGCAAGTTAGTCTTGTAAAATGGCGGCGATTGTCTATGTGTTACGCGGGTCTGGAGCATTTTCTGTGTTTTCTAATGGTGTATTTTTTACCTCGTACATTCCTGGGTAAAAGTCTTATGTGCCTGCGGTGTTTTGCGTGGTTATGGGTCGTGTAGCCTCGTTTTTGTTTTTTTCGTCCTCCATTTATTTTTCCCAGACATCCTGGCAACCCCCCCCCCCCCCCCCGTGCTGTTATGTGGTTAATTTATTTTATGTGTTTTTGTTTTTTTGGGATGTGCGAGGTTCGGCCGTTAACTTCGTATTTTTTTTACCTCATATTTTTTTTTTTTAAGTCCCACGACTCGTATTTGTTTTTTTCGAAGTCCCGCTTTCCAGTTTTATGTGCCTGCTGTGTTTTGCGTGGTTTGGGGTCGTGTAGCCTTATTTTCGTTTTTTTTGGCCACCATTTTTTTTGTTGATTAGGCGATTTTCTAGTGACAAAACTCATAGTTACATAGTTACATAGTAATTAAGGTTGAAAAAAAGACTTTCAGTCCATCAAGTTCAACCTGTTAAGATCTCCTCTGATCTGCAATATGCGGATTAGTTATTAATTAATTAGTATAGTATTTGAGGATGAATAAAGAGTTAGTCCATCAAGTTCAACCTTTTTAGATCTCTATTGATCTTTTTAATATGTGGACTATTTAATATTAATTGTTAATTGATCCAGAGGAAGGCAAACAGAAAAAAAAAAAAACATTGAAACTTTGCCAATTGTCTCAGAAAAAAAGCAAAATTCCTTCCTGACCCCAGAAAATGGCGATCAAATTTCTACCTGGATCAATATTCCTTCGCTAGTTATCTAGGAAAGCCTTGAATGCCCTCTTTATTCAAAAATATATTCAACCCCTTTTTGAAGTTATCTATCGAATTCGCTGTTACCACCTCCTTTGGTAGATAATTCCACAGTTTAACCACCCTAACGGTGAAGAACCCTTTTCTTTGTTTAAGGTGAAATCTTTTTTCCTCTAACCTCAAAGGATGTCCTCTTGTCAGTTGAAAATCTCTTGCTACTAAAAGTTCACTTGACAAAGCCTTATATTGACCCTGGATGTATTTAAATAAGGTAATCATATCCCTTGTAGACGCCTTTTTTCTAGTGAAAATAAGTTTAGTTTGGTTAGTCTTTCATCATAACGCCCCTCCATTCCCCTTATTAGTTTTGTAGCTCTTCTCTGTACTTTTTCCAGCTCTAAAATGTCCTTTTTATGAAGTGGTGCCCAAAATTGCACTCCATATTCCAAATGAGGACGTACTAGGGGTTTGTATAGTGGTAGAATTATATTTGCTCCCCTTGCTTCTATACCCTTCTTAATACATGCTAATATTTTACTTGCCTTTGCAGCTGCTGCTTGACATTGAGCACTGCTACCTAGGTGGTTGTCCACTAGTACTCCCAAATCCCTTTCAATATCTGATACCCCTAGATTTGCTCCATTAAGATTATAAATTGCATGCCTATTTTTCCTTCCCAAATGCATAACCTTGCTTTTTTTTGTATTAAATCTCATCAGCCATTTAGCTGCCCATTTCTCTAATTTATGCAAATCTCTTTGTAGGGAAAGTACATCATTATCTGATTTTTTTACCTTTCACAACTTAGTGTCATCAGCAAAAATGGGCACACTACTTTCGAGTCCTACTTCTATGTCATTAATAAATATGTTAAAAAGGAGAGGACCTAATACTGAACCTTGAGGAACCCCACTTATCACATTAGACCAATCGGAGTATGTTCCATTTACAACAACCCTTTGCTTCCTGTCTTTTAGCCAGCTCTCAATCCATGATCAGATATTTACTGCAATTCCTGTATCCCTTAGTTTGCTCACTAGTCTTCCATGTGGCACTGTATCAAATGCCTTTGAAAAATCTAAAAAGACTACATCCACTGAGTTGCCCTGATCCAATTTCCTACTAACCTCCTCATAGAAACTAAATAGATTGGTCTGACACGACCTATCCTTCATAAATCCGTGTTGACTGCTACCTATGATCTTGTTCAAATAGACATATTCTTGTATTCTGTCCCTCATTAACCCTTCTAAAAGCTTCCCAACTACAGATGTGAGGCTCACTGGTCTATAATTCCCCCCTAAATAAAGGTATCACCTCTGCTTTTCTCCAGTCATCCGGTAGAGACCCTGTAGTGAGTGAGTCTTGAAAGATTAGATATAATGGTTTGGCTATTACAGAACCCAGCTCCCTCAGCACCCTTGGATGTATTCCATCAGGACCTGGGGCTTTTTTAACATTTACTTTCTCCAATCTCTTGGATTTCTTCCTGCATTAACCAATTATTACCTCCCATGTGTATACCGACAAAAAGAACATATTTAGCTCATCTGCCTTTTCCTGGTCACTAATTATCAGATGGCCTGTGTCACATTGTAATGTTCCTATAGCTTCCTTCCTCGCCTTCTTCCCATTAATAAATTTAAAAAATATTTTAGGGCTAGTCTTACTTTCCTTTGCAACTGACTTCTCATTTTCTATTTTAGCCAGTCTAATAGCCCTTTTGCAAGCCTTGTTGATTTCCCTATAGTCACATAAAGCTGCCTCTGTTCCCTTCTTCTTGTATAATTTAAATGCATGTTTCTTTTTCCTCATCATGATCTTTAAGTCATTGTTAAGCCACATGGGACATGATTTACTCCTATTCATTTTATTTCTACATGGTACATGCCAATGAGTATGTTTATTTAGTAAGGATTTGAATGTTGTCCATTTATTTTCAGTATTTTTCCCTGTAAGTTCTTTGTCCCAGACTATATGTTGTATTGCTGCCCGTAGCCCATTAAAGTTAGCCCTTTTAAAATTTAGAGTTTTTGTTGGCCCCTTACAACTCTGTTTTTTGTATTCAATCTCAAATGATACTGTTTTGTGATCACTGTTCCCCAAGGGTTCCCCTATTTTACCATTTAATATTATATCAATACTAGCGAATTGCCCGTCAAAAAATGACGGCAATGAAATTGTAAGTGAGCTAAGGGTGTTTGGTGTATAATAATGAAATATATAATACATTAATAAATGAATATACTTTACCTATTTTGAAGCATTGTGTTGAAGAGCTGCAATCTGTTTTGATGTTGCTGCAGCATTAGTGGTGTGGAGCTGCTGTGTAAGCGTGCTGAATGTGTGCAGTGTAATAGTGTGCGTGTGCGAGACCAAACCGTTAGCGTAGTTGTGTACTTCCGCATTGGCATAAAATGGCGTGTAATGTGTGGTATGCGTCTTAGCGGAATATCCATAGGTCTTTTGTGGTGTTTTGCGAGTTTCTTGTGGTGTTTTGCGTGTTTAGAGTGCTGTAGCCACGTTTTCGTTTTGCTCGGCGGCCATTTTTTCTCTCGCTTCGAGAATTTTTGAGTGTCAAAACTCTTTTATTTTGAGTGAAATGAAGGTGTAAGTTGCTTTTTTTGAGGTCCTGGATGCTTCCTCTTGCTGAAGGTAAGCTTTTTATGTATGTGCTGTGTGTATTTATTGTGTTTTGAATTTGTTCATGATCGCGGGTTGCGGACGATTTGTGCGAGGTCGTAATGAGTGGTAACGTGTCTCGTATGTGTGTTGTGGTGTTTTGCGTGTTTCTTGTGGTGTTTTGCGTGTTTTGAGCGGTGTAGCCTCGTTTTCGTTTTGTTTGTTGGCCATTTTTTCTCTTGCTTAGAGAATTTTCGAGTGTCTAAACTCTTTTATTTTGTGTGAAATGAAGGTGTAAGTTGCTTTTTTGAGGTCCTGGATGCTCCCTCTTGCTGTAGGTAAGCTTTTTATGTATGTGCTGTGTGTATTTAGGAAGGCGCTCCATGCCAGCAACTGCAACCCTCGCAAACTTCACGTCGCAACGCAAATAACACGACACACAAATTACGACACTCGCTAAATTTTACGAGCAACGCAAACAACATACGACACACGTTCACACACATTACGGCCTCGCAACACTCGGACGCAACTCGCGAACATTACAAAATTCAAAACACAATACATACACACAGCACATACATAAAAAGCTTACCGACAGCAAGAGGTAGCATCCAGGACCTCAAAAATGCAACTTACACCTTCATTTCACTCAAAATAAAAGAGTTTAGACACTAAAAAATTTGCTAAGTGAGAGAAAAAATGGCCGCCAAACAAAACGAAAACGAGGCTACACACGCAAACACCATACAAAACACGTTACCAGACATTACGACCTCGCAAACATCGGACGCAACACGCCGACATACAAACATTTAAAACACAATAAATACACACAACACACACATAAAAAGCTTACCTACAGCAAGAGGAACCATCCAGCACCTCAAAAACCAAGTTACACCTTAATTTAAATAAAAATAAAACACTTTAGACACTAATAAAATCGCTAAGCGAGAGAAAAAATGGCCGACGAAAAAAACGAAAACAAGGCTACAGCACTCTCAACACGTAAAACACCACAACACACTCGCAAAACACCACACGAAACTCGAAAAATAACATGAAGCACTGACGGATAATCCACAAAGACGCATACCACAGATAACCCGCCATTTTACGCCAATGCGGAAGTACACCACTACGCTAACGGTTTTGTCTCGCGCACGCATAGTATTACACTGCACACATTCAGCACGCTTACACAGCAGCTCCACACCACTAATGCTGCAGCAACATCAAAACACATTGACAGCTCTTCAACACAATGTTTCAAAATAGGTAAAGTATATTCATTTATTAATGTATTACATATTTCATTATTACACAGCAAACAGCATTAGCTACCTTACAATTTCATTGCCATCATTTTTTGACGGGCAATTCTCTAGAAGGTTATAATCACCACACACCTCCCACAAAAAAATACATCCATATCTTTCCAAGCACCTAGCACTCATTTTTAAATGTATTCAGATCATGTGGTAGATGTGAATGGAGTTGCAAAATCTCTGACTTAAAATCTATATTGTGCAAATATCCTTAATGTGAGATTTTAATATTGCCGTTGACACTCCCACCTCCCCAGCAGCAGCAAAATTACTTGCACTCACCTCTTCCCTTCGCCTCTCACAACTTACAGATTCTTCAACTCATCATGCTGGACATTCTCTAGACCTTATCTTCACCAATCTCAGCACAACCCCCAACCCAGTCATCCACGCACTCCCACTGTCTGACCATCACTTCCTTACCTTCAACCTTACCACATCTTCCTCTCACCACCCTTCTTCAACCATTGCCACCATCACCCACAGAAACCTGCCAGCACTTGACCCTACACAGCTCTCCACTGTGCTCCAAACCCTTCTCAGCCCAACACTAACTTCAACTGCCCTGACACTGCCACCCCACTCTACAACTCTATGCTCTCTTCCACCCTTGACACTCTGGCCCCTATAACCACACGCAGACGCCCTCGCTCTCATCCACAACCATGGCACACTACACAACATGATACATCCAGAGGTGCTTCAACACTGCTGAATGACTATGGAGGAAATCCCGCACTTCTGCAGATTTCCTCCACTTTATCAAATTTATGATACGCTCCTATTCCTCTGCCCTCAACCTCTCCAAACAACAGTACTTCACAACACTAATATCAACTCTGTCCTCTAACCCCAAGCGTCTATTTGCCACTTTCTATACTCTCTTCCGCCCACCACCTCCTCCCATCCCTTCCTCTCTCACAGCTGAAGACTTCGCCAACCATTTCATTCATAAAATTCAAAACATCCGCAATAAACTCTCATCTCATAGTGGGTCACACACTTCACCCCCTCAACTAACCAACAACACATAGTCTTCTCCCTTCACCAATCCCACAGCCACTTTGAACTTCTTTGACCCGGCTACAAAGGACTCCAGCCTGCTATCATCCACTTGCCTCACTACCTGTCCTCAGGATCCTATTCCATCTCAACTCATCCCTCCCCTCTCTACCACACTAATCCCAGCTCTCGCACATATTTTGAACCTGTCCCTAAATACCGGCATTTTTCCATTGTCTCTAAAACATGCCATAATTACACCCACCCTCAAAAAACACTCATCTGACTCTGATATTGCATCTAACTTCTGCCCTATCTCTCTACTTCCCCTGGCATCCAAACTGCTGGAGCGGCTCTTCTATAACCGACTTTTCCAACTTTATTTCTTCTAGCTCCCTTCTTGACACCTTCTAATCCAGCTTCCGCCCCCAACACTCCACTGAGACAGCTCTCACTAAAGTCACTAATGACCTGCTTACCGCCAAGTCAAAATGTCACTTTTCAATTCTTCTTCTAGATCTCTCTGCTGCCTTTGACACAGTCGACCATCAACTTCTACTGCATATCCTCTCCTCCCTTGGTATTTGAAACACTGCTCTCTCGTGGTTCTCATCATACCTACAAAATCAATTATTCAGTGTCTCCTTCTCCAACTCCTCTTCTTCTCCTCACCCCCTGTGTGTCGGGATACCCCAAGGATCAGTCCTTGGCCCCTCCTCTTCTCCATCTACCCATCCATACTTGGTACCCTAATAAACTCTTTTGGGCTATAGTATCGTCTCTATGCAGATGACAACCAAATCTATCTCTCAGCACCATATCTATCCCCCTCTCTTCTAACACTCGTATCCAACTGCCTCTCTAGTATATCCTCTTGGATGTCCACCCACCATCTTAAACTTAACATGTCTAAGACTGAACTCCTAATCTTCCCTCCCTCTACCACAGCATCAATTCCTCACATCTCTCTCACTGTCAACAACGACATCATCCCCCCCACCTCCCAAGCCAATTGTCTTGGAGTTCTACTGGAACTTGCTCTGTCTTTCATCCCTCACATAAAGTCACAAACTAAATCTTGTCTTCTCCATCTAAAAAACATCTCCAGAATTCACTACTATCTTACACGACACAACTAAAATCCTAATACACTCTCTCGACTCAACTACTGCAAGTCGCTTCTTGTTGGCCTACCCACCACCCGACTATCTCCACTTCAATCCATTATGAATGCCTCTGCTAGACTCATCTTCTGTACAGAATGTCAATCACTCCACTGGCTTACCTAAGCCTCTAGAATAAAATTTAAAATCATGACCCTAACTTACAAAGCCCTTAACAATAGCGCTCCCACGTACATCTCTGCTCTAATCTGCAAATACTCCCCCACCAGCCCTCTTCATTCTGATAATGACCTTCTTTTTTCTACAACTCTTGTCATCTCCTCTCACTCTCGCCTTCAGGACTTTGCTCGTACTGCCCTTATTCTCTGGAATTCCTTGCCTTGCTCCACCTGTTTATCCTCTTGCCTCAAAACATTCAAAACCTCACTAAAATCCCATCTCTTTAAATAAGCGTATCACCTTCCACCCTAACACACTCATCACCTCACTCTCCCTCTTTTACCACTCTCAATAACTTTAGGTTGTTAGTCTGCGAGTTTCAATCCTGCAATGTGCTTTGGGGAAAGCACCATGGATACTGGATTGCAAGCTCAAAGACAGGGCCCTCCTTGCTATGTGTTAATTTGTATTTATCTTTGGAACTTAACTTATGTACAGCGCAACGGAATATGTTGGAGCTTTATAAATAAACAATAATAATAATAATAGGATAGGAATTAATAGTTTTAGTTTGGTAGAACATCACTCTATACCAGTGAAGCTGACATTTTGTCTTAGTGCTTTACCAGCTGGTTCCAATACAAGATTAAAGAGTAGTAATAGGGGGCCTACCTGTTGGGTACCTCTTTGAATTGTGATTTCACTGGATATTGTGCTATTCACCATTCTGCAGGGGCTCAGGATCTCCTATATTTATCACCACTGATACACCACTAATTAACCATCTCTTTTCAATTACTTCACCTTTGTTTCATTAATCACATAGAGCACAATTCAGTTGCAAGATCGCAAATCTATTGTAGTAGGACTTACATCCTCGGGCCTGCTGTGAGCCCGCAGCAGCCACAAGTTAATGTGCTAGTCAATTGGCTGGGGTCGCAAGTTCCAGCCCGATAGCGCACATTTCTAACCATGCTATGGACAGTTACATTTGCAAGCTTGAACATGATCAATTAAGCAACGCCATAACTCACAGTTAGAAAAAGCCAATGGAAACCGAGATCATCATCATGACGATCCCTAAATAAAACCTTGCTGCAGGGTCCCCATCAGGACCCTGCAGGGTCCTCACATGAACCCCATGATGCAGGAGTCCTAATCGGGAGCCCCACGGCGTTTACAAATGTAAGTTTCCCGCTTCAGGTTCTTAAAGGGACCGCAGCACACAAATAATTAACCCCAGCCTTACAGTACCCTGGTGGCACCTAACATTAAACCCCCCTATGCTGCGTTGTCTCCTGGAGGGACCCCCACAGCATTTAAAATTACCCTATTAACAGGATTGACTGAAATCTGATTGACAGCAATTTCAGCCAATCAGGAGGCGCAAATGCTTTCAGACAATCAGATTGACAGCGATTTTAGCCAATTTAATGTTTTGTACTTAGTGGGGTGTTAGGGATTTTATTAGGTAGGTAGTGTAAGGGTTAATAGGGTAGTGGATGGGTTAATAGGGTAGGATATGGGTTAATAGGGTAGGATAGGGGTTAATAGGGTAGGGGTTAATAGGGTAGAGTATGGGTTAATAGAATGGGATAGGGGTTAATACGGTAGGGTAGGGGTTAATAGGGCAGGGTACAATAGGGGTTAATAGAATAGGGGTTAATGGGGTAGGGTAGGCATTAATAGGGTCGGGTAGGGGTTAATAGGGTAGGATAGGGGTTAATAGGGTAGGGCAGGGGTTAATAGGATAGGGGTTAATAGAAAAGGTTAGACGTTAATAAGGTAGTATAGGGGTTAATAGGGTAGAGTATGGTTTAATAGTATAGGATACAGTTAGGGTTTATTGGGTACAGTTAGGAATAATTAGGTCCAGCTAGGGATACTTAGGTACAATTAGGGCACCCTTTTTTTTTGCTGGGGCTACTTTGCTGGGGTACAGTTAGGGTTTCTTGGGTACAGTTAATTAGGTACAGTTAGAGGTAATTAGGTACAGTTAGGGTTTATTAGGTACAGTTAGGGGTTATTGGGTACAATTAATAAGGTAGGATAGGGGTTAATAGAGTTGGGTAGGGTTTAATAGTATAGGATACAGTTAGGGTTTATTGGGTACAGTTAGGGGTTATTAGGTGCAGTTAGGAGTAATTAGGTACAGTTAGGGATTATTGAGTGCAGTTAGGGTTTATCGGGTACAGTTAGGGATAATTAGGTCCAGTTAGGATTATTTAGGTACAGTTATGGGTAATTAGGTCTGGTTAGGGGTAATTAGGTGCAATTTGGGGTAATTGGGTGCAGTTAGGGTTTATTGGGTCCAGTTAGGGGTAACTTGGTCCAGTTATGGGTAATTAGGTCCCGTTACGGTTTATTGGGTACAGTTAGGGTTAAGTAGGACTAGATACGGATAACTGGGTCTAGATAGGATTAGGTAGTTAGTTACTTAGAGGGGGTTAATTACCAAGAGGGGGGTTAATTACTTTTGAGGGGCTTCATTTAGTTTTTTTTTTTTTTTTTTGGGTGGCTGATAGTGTAGTGTAGGGTAGTGCTTAGACTTGTCCTGGAGGACCCTCATGACACTTATAGTGTTAATGTCAGAATTAATTATTAACCCATAAGGGTCTATATAGACCCTTATGGGACTTATGGCATTAATTAGCGGGTAATGATTTACATATACATCTACACACACATAAATATATATATATACACCTACATATTTATATATATATATATATATATATATATATATATATATATATATATATATATATATATATATATATATATATATATATATATAGTGGATATAAAAAGTCTCCACACCCCTGTTAAAATGTCAGGTTTCTGTGCTGTAAAAAAATGAGACAAAGATAAATCATTTCAGAACTTTTTCCGCCTTTAATGTGACCTATAAACCGTACAACTCAATTGAAAAACAAACTGAAATCTTTTAGGTGGAGGGAAAAAAAAAAAAAAAAAATAATGTGGTTGCATAAGTCTGCACACCCTCTTATAACTGGAGATGTAGCTGTGTTCAGAATTAAGCAATCACATTCCAAATCGTGTTAAATACGAGTCAGCATACACCTGCCATCATTTAAAGTGCCTTTGATTAAACCCAAATAAAGTTCAGCTGCTCTAGTTGGTCTTTCCTGAAATGTTCTTAGTCACATCCCACAGCAAAAGCCATGGTCCACAGAGAGCTTCCAAAGCACCAGAGGGATCTCATTGTTAAAAGGTATCAGTCAGGAGAAGGGTACAAAAGAATTTCCAAGGCATTAGATATACCATGGAACACAGTAAAGACAGTTATCATCAAGTGGAGAAAATATGGCACAACAGTGACATTACCAAGAACTGGAGCTCCCTCCAAAATTGATGAAAAGACAAGAAGAAAACTGGTCTGGGAGGCTACCAAGAGGCCTACAGCAACATTAAAGGAGCTGCAGGAATATCTGGCAAGTACTGGCTGTGTGGTACATGTGACAACAATCTCCCGTATTCTGCATATGTCTGGGCTATGGGGTAGAGTGGCAAGACAAAAGCCTTTTCTTACGAAGAAAAACATCCAAGCCAGGCTACATTTTGCAAAAACACATCTGAAGTCTCCCAAAAGCATGTGGGAAAAGGTGTTATGGTCTGATGAAACCAAGGTTGAACTTTTTGGACATAATTCCAAAAGATATGTTTGGCGCAAAAACAACACTGCACATCACCAAAAGAACACCATACACACAGTGAAGTATGGTGGTGGCAGCATCATGCTTTGGGGTTGTTTTTCTTCAGCTGGAACTGGGGCCTTAGTTAAGATAGAGGGAATTATGAACAGTTCCAGATACCAGTCAAGATTGGCACAAAACCTTCAGGCTTCTGCTAGAAAGCTGAACATGAAGAGGGACTTCATCTTTCAGCATGACAATGACCCAAAGCATACATAAAAATCAGCAAAGGAATGGCTTCACCAGAAGAAGATTAAAGTTTTGGAATGGCCCAGCCAGAGCCCAGACCTGAATCCGATTGAAAAACTGTGGGGTGATCTGAAGAGGGCTGTGCACAGGAGATGCCCACGCAATCTGCCAGATTTGGAGTATTTTTGCAAAGAAGAGTGGGCAAATCTTGCCAAGTCAAAATGTGCCATGCTGATAGACTCATACCCCAAAAGACTGAGTGCTGTAATAAAATCAAAAGGTGCTTCAACAAAGTATTAGTTTAAGGGTGTGCATACTTATGCAACCATATTATTTTATTTTTATATTTTTTCTTCCCTCTACCTAAAAGATTTCAGTTTGTTTTTCAATTAGGTCACAGTTTATAGGTCACATTAAAGGTGGAAAAAGTTCTGAAATGATTTATCTTTGTCTCATTTTTTTACAGCACAGAAACCTGACATTTTAACAGGGGTGTGTATACTTGTTATATCCACTGTACATATAAATACATTCTTACCTGCCTGCTGCTGCACTCCACTTCCTGGGGGGCTGCAGAGGTCTGAACAGGGGCCACAGAGGCCAGCAATTCTCAAGGGGGCCACAAATGGCAGAGGGAGGCCATTGGTGGTTGCTGGGGGCCAAAGGGGGTTGATGGAGGCTGCAGAGGTCCGCAAGAGGTTAAAGAAGGCTGAGGGGGAACACAAGGGCGGTGTGGGGGGCCAGAGGGCCTGCAGAGGTGTTGGGGGCCACAGGGCCTTCAGGGGGGCCCTGGGGCCTGTAGGGGGCCACAGTTAGACATGAGGGACCCCGGGGGACCCACTAGAGGTCAGAGGGGGCCACAGGGCCTGCAGGGGGCACAGGGGGCTCCTGGGGCTGCAGGGTACCCACAGCAGGCCCGCAGGGGCCTTGGGGCCACAGATTTCCTGGGAACCACAGGGACCACAGGGGGACACAGGGGGACATAAGGCCCACATGGGCTTCAAGGGGTGCCAACAAATAGAGGCACAGGCAACCCCAGGGCAAGTAGGCCCCAGCGACAAAACAGGGTGCCATCAAATAGAGGCATAGGCAACCCCAGGGCAAATAGGCCCCAGGAAAAAAAGCGATTCCATTAAATAGAGGCACAGCCAACCAACCCCAGGGCAAGTGGCCACAGCAAAAAAAAGGGGTGCCATAAAATAGAGGCACAGGAAACCCAAGGGCAAGTAGCCCCAGCAAAAAAAGGGGTGCCATCAAATAGAGGCACGGGCAACCCCAGAGCAAGTAGGGCCCAGTAAAAAAAGGGTGCCATCAAACAGAGGCCTAAGAAACCGCAGGGCACATAGGCCCCAGCAAAAAAAAAGAGGTGCCATCAAATAGAGGCACAGGCAACCGCAGGGCAAGTAAGCCCCAGCAAAAAAAAAAGGGGTGCCATCAAATAGAGGCACAGGCAACCCCAGGGAAAGTAGGCCCCAGCAAAAAAAGGTGTGCCATCATAATAGAGGCAAAGGCAACCGCAGGGCAAGTAGGCCCCATAAAAAAACAGGTGCCATCAACTAGAGGCACAGGCAACCCCAGGGCAAGTATGCCCCATAAAAAAACGGGTGCCATCAAATATAGGCACAGGCAACCCAAAGGCAAGTAGGCCCCAGAGAAAAGGGGTGCCATCAAATAGACGCACAGGCAATCCCAGGGCAAGTAGGCCCCAGAGAAAAGGGGTGACATCAAATAGAGGCACAGGCAACCCCGGGCAAGTAGGCCCCAGAGAAAAGGGGTGCCATCAAATAGAGGCACGGGCAACCCCAGGGCAGGAAGGCCCCAGGGAAATAGAGGCGCGGGCAACAGCAAAGCAAGTCGGCCCGAGCAAAAAAAAAAGGGGTGCCATCAAATAGAGGCACAGGAAACCACAGGGCAAGTAGGCCCCAGCCAAAAAAGAGGGGTGCCATCAAATAGAGGCACAGGCAACCCCAGGGTAAATAGGCCCCAGCAAAAAAAAGGGGTCCAATAGAGAAAAAGGCACAGAAAATCCCAGGGCAAGCAGGCATCAGAGAAATGGAGGTGCAGGCAAACCCAGGGCAAGTAGGCCCCAGAGAAATGGGGTGCCATCAAATAGAGGCACAGGCAACCCCAGAGAAAAGGGGTGCCATTAAATAGAGGCACGTGCAACCCCAGGGCAAGAAGGCCCCAGAGATTTAGAGGCGAGGGCAACCCCAGGGCAAGAGGGCCAGAGAAAAATAGAGACGCGCGGGCAACCCCAGGGCAAGTAGGCCCCAGAGAAAAGGGGTGCCATCAAATAGATACGCTGGCAACCCCAAGGCAAGTTGTTCCCAGAGAAAAGGGGTGTCATCAAATAGAGGTGCTGGCAACCCCACGGCAAGTAGATCCCAGTGAAAAGAGGTGCCATCAAATAGAGGCACAGGGAACCCCAAAGCAAGTGGGCCCCAGAAGAAAGGGGTGCCATCAAAAAGAGGCACAGGGTCGCAATCCCAGAACAAGTTGTTTCAAATAATGGCATTAGCTTCAAAGATTCACATAGCCAGTAGATGGAAGGACATGAATCTAAACTTTCAAGAGGTAATCAGGAAGATTAACTATTTACTCATTAATGAGAGGCTAACCCATATTGTTTTAGATAGGATGCCCCAATTCCAGATAGTTTGGGACCCTTGGATAACATCCTCCTTTAGCGTTCCCCTAGTATAATGTCTGTAATTGCTTGAAGCGATTCTGAGGAGTGGACTGGAGTGGGGGAGCTTTGGAGATCTCTCAGTGGTGCCAGATGGCAAGGAGGATTTGAGGTAAGAGGGAGAAACCAGTCGGGATTGCTTCATGGCCGACATGAGGGGCCAATGATTATTTTTTTTAATTTTTTTTCTCTTTTTTTTTTATTTATTTATTTATTTTTTATTCTTTTGGGGGGATATGGTTTATGATAGTTTAGGTAACATAGATAGGTAATACATTTTATATTGTATTCTCCTATCAACGGTGTACTTTAGAACTTAATTGGCTCATTTTGCCTTGTATTTTTTATATGGTTGAAAAAAACAGCTTAGATACTAGAAAATTTTCTCACTAAAATTAAAAAAACAAGAAGGTTTAGTCAGTTACATGCCGCAAAATGATAATTTTATGACTTGATAAAACTGATATTTATGACTGTTAAGAATGTTTTATTTATGTTTGGATTTTGCATACCTTCTAATAAAAGAATATTTATTCAAAAAGAGGCACAGGCCATCCCAGGGCAAATAGGCCCCAGTAAAAAAAGGGTGCCATCAAATAGAGGCACAGGCAACCACAAGGCAAATAGGCCCCAGGCACAGGCAAACCCAGGGCAAGTAGGCCCCAGGAAAACAGGTGTGCCATCAAAGAGGCACAGCAAAAAAACATGGGTGCCATCAAATAGAGGCACAGGCAACCCCAGGGCAAGTAGGCCCCAGAGAAAAGGGGTGCCATCAAATAGAGGCACAGGCAACCCAGGGCAAGTATGCTCCAGAGAAAAGGGGTGCCATCAAATAGACGCACAGGCAACCCCCGGGGCAAGTAGGCCTCAGAGAAAAGGGGTGCCATCAAATAGAGGCACGGGCAACCCCAGGGCAAGTAGGCACCAGCAAAAAAGGGGTGCCATAAAATAGAGGCACAGGCAACCCCAGGGCAAGTAGGGCCCAGTAAAAAAAGGGTGCCATCAATTAGAGGCCTAAGAAACCGCAGGGCAAGTAGGCCCCAGCAAAAAAAAGGGGTGCCATCATAATAGAGGCAAAGGCAACCGCAGGGCAAGTAGGCCCAGCAAAACAAAAAGGGGTGCTATCAAATAGAGGCACAGGCAACCCCAGGGAAAGTAGGCCCCAGCAAAAAAAGGTGTGCCATCATAATAGAGGCAAAGGCAACCGCAGGGCAAGTAGGCCCCAGCAAAACAAAAAGGGGTGCTATCAAATAGAGGCACAGGCAACCCCAGGGCAAGTAGGCCCCATAAAAAAATGGGTGCCATCAAATAGAGGCACAGGCAACCCCAGGGCAAGTAGGCCCCATAAAAAAACGGGTGCCATCAAATAGAGGCACAGGCTAACCCAGGGCAAGTAGGCCCCAGAGAAAAGGGGTGCCATCAAATAGAGGCACGTGGCAAACCCCGGGCCAAGTAGGGCCCAGTAAAAAAAAAGGGGTGCCATCAAATAGAGACACAGGCAACCACAGGGAAAGTAGGCCCCAGCAAAAATGGTGTGCCATCAAATAGAGGCAAAGGCAACCGCAGGGCAAGTAGGCCCCAGGAAAACAAAAAGGGGTGCCATCAAATAGAGGCACAGGCAACCCCAGGGTAAGTAGACTCCATAAAAAAACGGGTGCCATCAATTAGAGGCCTAAGAAACCGCAGGGCAAGTAGGCCCCAGCAAAAAAAAAGCGGTGCCTTCAAATAGAGGCACAGGCAAACCCAGGGCAAGTAGGCCCCAGGAAAACAGGTGTGCCATCAAATAGAGGCTAAGCCAACCACAGGGTAAGTAGGCCCAGCAAAAAAACATGGGTGCCATCAAATAGAGGCACAGGCAACCCCAGGGCAAGTAGGCCCCAGCAAAAAAGGTGTGCCATCTAATAGAGGCACAGGACACCACAGGGCAAGTAGGCCCTTGCCAAAAAAAAAAGGTGCCATCAAATAGAGGCACAGGCAACCCCAGGGTGAATAGGCCCCAGCAATAAAAAGAGGTCCAATAGAGAAATAGAGGCACAGAAAATCCCAGGGCAAGCAGGCATCAGAGAAATGGAGGTGCAGGCAAACCCAGTGCAAGTAGGCCCCAGAGAAATGGGGTGCCATCAAATAGAGGCACAGGCAACCCCAGAGAAAAGAGGTGCCATTAAATAAAGGCACGCGCAACCCCAGGGCAAGAAGGCCCCAGAGAATTAGAGGCGAGGGCAACCCCAGGGCAAGTAGGCTCCAGAAAAATAGAGGTGCAGGCAACCCCAGGGCAAGTAGGACCCAGAGAAATAGAGACGCGCGGGCAACCCCAGGGCATGTAGGCCACGGAGAAAAGGGGTGCCATCAAATAGAGACGCAGGCAACCCAAGGGCAAGTTGTTCCCAGAGAAAAGGGGTGCCATCAAATAGATGTGCTGGCAACCCCACGGCAAGTAGGCCCCAGAGAAAAGGGGTGCCATCAAATAGAGGCACAGGGAACCCCAAAGCAAGTGGGCCCCAGAAGAAAGGGGTGCCATCAAAAAGAGGCGCAGGCGATCCCAGGGCAAATAGGCCCCAGTAAAAAAAGGGTGCCATCAAATAGAGACACAGGCAACCCCAAGGCAAGTAGGCCCCAGCAAAACAAAAAGGGGTGCCATCAAATAGATGTGCTGGCAACCCCACGGAAAGTAGGCCCCAGAGAAAAGGGGTGCCATCAAAATAGAGGCAAAGGCAACCGCAGGGCAAGTAGGCCCCAGCAAAACAAAAAGGGGTGCTATCAAATAGAGGCACAGGCAACCCCAGGGCAAGTAGGCCCCATAAAAAAATGGGTGCCATCAAATAGAGGCACAGGCTAACCCAGGGCAAGTAGGCCCCAGTAAAAAAAGCGTGCCATCAAATAGAGACACAGGCAACCCCAAGGCAAGTAGGCCCCAGCAAAACAAAAAGGGGTGCCATCAAATAGATGTGCTGGCAACCCCATGGAAAGTAGGCCCCAGAGAAAAGGGGTGCCATCAAAAAGAGGCGCAGGCGATCCCAGGGCAAATAGGCCCCAGTAAAAAAAGGGTGCCATCAAATAGAGGCACAGGCAACCCCATGGCAAGTAGGCCCCAGCAAAAAAAAGACAGGTGCCATCAAATAGAGGCACAGGCAACCCCATGGCAAGTAGGCCGCAGCAAAAAAAAGACAGGTGCCATCAAATAGAGGCACAGGCAACCCCATGGCAAGTAGGCCCCAGCAAAAGAAAGACAGGTGCCATCAAATAGAGGCACAGGCAACCCCAGGGCAAGTAGGCCCCAGAGAAAAGGGATGCCATCAAATAGAGGCATGGGCAACCCCAGGGCAAGTAGGCACCAGCAAAAAAGGGGTGCCATCAAATAGAGGCACAGGCAACCCCAGAGCAAGTAGGGCCCAGTAAAAAAAGGGTGCCATCAAATAGAGGCCTAAGAAACCGCAGGGCACATAGGCCCCAGCAAAAAAAAAGAGGTGCCATCAAATAGAGGCACAGGCAACCGCAGGGCTAGTAAGCCCCAGCAAAAAAAAAGGGGTGCCATCAAATAGAGGCACAGGCAACCCCAGGGAAAGTAGGCCCCAGAAAAAAAAGGTGTGCCATCATAATAGAGGCAAAGGCAACCGCAGGGCAAGTAGGCCCCAAGAGAAAAGGGGTGCCATCAAATAGAGGCACAGGCAACCCCAGGGTGAATAGGCCCCAGCAATAAAAAGAGGTCCAATAGAGAAATAGAGGCACAGAAAATCCCAGGGCAAGCAGGCATCAGAGAAATGGAGGTGCAGGCAAACCCAGGGCAAGTAGTCCCCAGAGAAATGGGGTGCCATCAAATAGAGGCACAGGCAACCCCAGAGAAAAGAGGTGCCATTAAATAAAGGCACGCGCAACCACAGGGCAAGAAGGCCCCAGAGAATTAGAGGTGAGGGCAAGCCCAGGGCAAGTAGGCCCCAGAAAAATAAAGGTGCAGGCAACCCCAGGGCAAGTAGGACCCAGAGAAATAGAGACGCGCGGGCAACCCCAGGGCATGTAGGCCCCGGAGAAAATGGGTGCCATCAAATAGAGACGCAGGCAACCCAAGGGCAAGTTGTCCCCAGGAAAACAGGTGTGCGATCAAATAGAGGCTAAGGCAACCACAGGGTAAGTAGGCCCAGCAAAAAAACATGGGTGCCATCAAATAAAGGCACAGGCAACCCCAGGGCAAGTAGGCCCCAGCAAAAAAGGTGTGCCATCAAATAGAGGCACAGGACACCCCAGGGCAAGTAGGCCCTTGCCCCCCCAAAAAAGGTGCCATCAAATAGAGGCACAGGCAACCCCAGGGTGAATAGGCCCCAGCAATAAAAAGAGGTCCATTAGAGAAATAGAGGCACAGAAAATCCCAGGGCAAGCAGGCATCAGATAAATGGAGGTGCAGGCAAACCCAGGGCAAGTAGGCCCCAGAGAAATGGGGTGCCATCAAATAGAGGCACAGGCAAACCCAGAGAAAAGAGGTGCCATTAAATAGAGGCACGCGCAACCCCAAGGCAAGAAGGCCCCAGAGAATTAGAGGCGAGGGCAACCCCAGGGCAAGTAGGCTCCAGAAAAATAGAGGTGCAGGCAACCACAGGGCAAGTAGGACCCAGAGAAATAGAGACGCGCGGGCAACCCCAGGGCATGTAGGCCCCGGAGAAAAGGGGTGCCATCAAATAGAGACGCAGGCAACCCAAGGGCAAGTTGTCCCCAGGAAAACAGGTGTGCGATCAAATAGAGGCTAAGGCAACCACAGGGTAAGTAGGCCCAGCAAAAAAACATGGGTGCCATCAAATAAAGGCACAGGCAACCCCAGGGCAAGTAGGCCCCAGCAAAAAAGGTGTGCCATCAAATAGAGGCACAGGACACCCCAGGGCAAGTAGGCCCTTGCCAAAAAAAAAAAGGTGCCATCAAATAGAGGCACAGGCAACCCCAGGGTGAATAGGCCCCAGCAATAAAAAGAGGTCCAATAGAGAAATAGAGGCACAGAAAATCCCAGGGCAAGCAGGCATCAGAGAAATGGAGGTGCAGGCAAACCCAGGGCAAGTAGGCCCCAGAGAAATTGGGTGCCATCAAATAGAGGCACAGGCAACCCCAGAGAAAAGAGGTGCCATTAAATAGAGGCACGCGCAACCCCAGGGCAAGAAGGCCCCAGAGAATTAGAGGCGAGGGCAACCCCAGGGCAAGTAGGCCCCAGAGAAAAGGGGTGCCATCAAATAGAGGCACAGGGAACCCCAAAGCAAGTGGGCCCCAGAAGAAAGGGGTGCCATCAAAAAGAGGCGCAGGCGATCCCAGGGCAAATAGGCCGCAGTAAAAAAAGGGTGCCATCAAATAGAGACACAGGCAACCCCAAGGCAAGTAGGCCCCAGCAAAACAAAAAGGGGTACCATCAAATAGATGTGCTGGCAACCCCACGGAAAGTAGGCCCCAGAGAAAAGGGGTGCCATCAAATAGAGATACAGGGAACCCCAAAGCAAGTGGGCCCCAGAAGAAAGGGGTGCCATCAAAAAGAGGCGCAGGCGATCCCAGGGCAAATAGGCCCCAGTAAAAAAAGGGTGCCATCAAATAGAGGCACAGGCAACCCCATGGCAAGTAGGCCTCAGCAAAAAAAAGACAGGTGCCATCAAATAGAGGCACAGGCAACCCCATGGCAAGTAGGCCCCAGCCAAAAAAAAGACAGGTGCCATCAAATAGAGGCACAGGCAACCCCATGGCAAGTAGGCCCCAGCAAAAGAAAGACAGGTGCCATCAAATAGAGGCACAGGCAACCCCAGGGCAAGTAGGCCCCAGAGAAAAGGGATGCCATCAAATAGAGGCATGGGCAACCCCAGGGCAAGTAGGCACCACTAGAAAAGGGGTGCCATCAAATAGAGGCACGGGCAACCCCAGAGCAAGTAGGGCCCAGTAAAAAAAGGGTGCCATCAAATAGAGGCCTAAGAAACCGCAGGGCACATAGGCCCCAGCAAAAAAAAAGAGGTGCCATCAAATAGAGGCACAGGCAACCGCAGGGCAAGTAAGCCCCAGCAAAAAAAAAGGGGTGCCATCAAATAGAGGCACAGGCAACCCCAGGGAAAGTAGGCCCCAGCAAAAAAAGGTGTGCCATCATAATAGAGGCAAAGGCAACCGCAGGGCAAGTAGGCCCCATAAAAAAAATGGGTGCCATCAAATAGAGGCACAGGCAACCCCAGGGCAAGTAGGCCCCATAAAAAAACGGGTGCCATCAAATATAGGTACAGGCAACCCCAGGGCAAGTAGGCCCCAGAGAAAAGGGGTGCCATCAAATAGAGGCACAGGCAACCCCGGGCAAGTACGTCCCAGAGAAAAGGGGTGCCATCAAATAGAGGCACGGGCAACCCCAGGGCTGGAACACCCAGGGAAATAGAGGCGCGGGCAACACCAAAGCAAGTAGGCCCGAGCAAAAAAAAAAAAAGGGGTGCCATCAAATAGAGGCACAGGAAACCCCAGGGCAAGTAGGCCCCAGCCAAAAAAAAGGGGTGCCATCAAATAGAGGCACAGGCAACCCCATGGTGAATAGGCCCCAGCAAAAAAAAGGGGTCCAATAGAGAAAAAGGCACAGAAAATCCCAGGGCAAGCAGGCATCAGAGAAAAAGGAGGTGCAGGCAAACCCAGGGCAAGTAGGCCCCAGAGAAATGGGGTGCCATCAAATAGAGGCACAGGCAACCCCAGAGAAAGGGGGTGCCATTAAATAGAGGCACGTGCAACCCCAGGGCAAGAAGGCCCCAGAGAATTAGAGGCGAGGGCAACCCCAGGGCAAGAAGGCCCGAGAAAAATAGAGACGCGCGGGCAACCCCAGGGCAAGTAGGCCCCGGAGAAAAGGGGTGCCATCAAATAGATACGCTGGCAACCCCAAGGCAAGTTGTTCCCAGAGAAAAGGGGTGTCATCAAATAGAGGTGCTGGTAACCCCACGGCAAGTAGGCCCCAGTGAAAAGGGGTGCCATCAAATAGAGGCACAGGGAACCCCAAAGCAAGTGGGCCCCAGAAGAAAGGGGTGCCATCAAAAAGAGGCACAGGCCATCCCAGGGCAAAGAGGCCCCAGTACAAAAAGGGTGCCATCAAATAGAGGCACAGGCAACCCCAAGGCAAGTAGGCACCAGCAAAAAAGGGGTGCCATCAAAAAGAGGCACTGGCAACCCCAGGGCAAGTAGGGCCCAGCAAAAAAAGGGTGCCATCAATTAGAGGCCTAAGAAACCGCAGGGCAAGTAGGCCCCAGCAAAAAAAAAGGGTGCCATCAAATAGAGGCACAGGCAACCCCAGGTAAAGTAGGCCCCAGCAAAAAAAGGTGTGCCATCTTAATCGAGGCAAAGGCAACTGCAGGGCAAGTAGGCCCCAGGAAAACAGGTGTGCCATCAAATAGAGGCTAAGGCAACCACAGGGTAAGTAGGCCCAGCAAAACAAAAAGGGGTGCCATCAAATAGAGGCACAGGCAACCCCAGGGCAAATAGGCCCCATAAAAAAACGGGTGCCATCAAATAGAGGCACAGGCTAACCCAGGGCAAGTAGGCCCCAGAGAAAAGGGGTGCCATCAAATAGAGGCACATGGCAAACCCCGGGCCAAGTAGGGCCCAGTAAAAAAAAAGGGGTGCCATCAAATAGAGGCACAGGCAACCCCATGGAAAGTAGGCCCCAGCAAAAATGGTGTGCCATCAAATAGAGGCAAAGGCAACCGCAGGGCAAGTAGGCCCCAGCAAAACAAAAAGGGGTGCCATCAAATAGAGGCACAGGCAACCCCAGGGTAAGTAGGCCCCATAAAAAAACGGGTGCCATCAAATAGAGGCCTAAGAAACCGCAGGGCAAGTAGGCCCCAGCAAAAATAAAGGGGTGCCTTCAAATAGAGGCACAGGCAAACCCCATGGCAAGTAGGCCCCAGCAAAAAAAAAGACAGGTGCCATCAAATAGAGGCACAGGCAACCCCATGGCAAGTAGGCCCCAGCAAAAGAAAGACAGGTGCCATCAAATAGAGGCACAGGCAACCCCAGGGCAAGTAGGCCCCAGAGAAAAGGGATGCCATCAAATAGAGGCATGGGCAACCCCAGGGCAAGTAGGCACCAGCAAAAAAGGGGTGCCATCAAATAGAGGCACGGGCAACCCCAGAGCAAGTAGGGCCCAGTAAAAAAAGGGTGCCATCAAATAGAGGCCTAAGAAACCGCAGGGCACATAGGCCCCAGCAAAAAAAAGAGGTGCCATCAAATAGAGGCACAGGCAACCGCAGGGCAAGTAATCCCCAGCAAAAAAAAGGGGTGCCATCAAATAGAGGCACGGGCAACCCCAGGGAAAGTAGGGCCCAGTAAAAAAAGGGTGCCATCAAATAGAGGCCTAAGAAACCGCAGGGCACATAGGCCCCAGCAAAAAAAAAGAGGTGCCATCAAATAGAGGCACAGGCAACCGCAGGGCAAGTAAGCCCCAGCAAAAAAAAAGGGGTGCCATCAAATAGAGGCACAGGCAACCCCAGGGAAAGTAGGCCCCAGCAAAAAAAGGTGTGCCATCATAATAGAGGCAAAGGCAACTGCAGGGCAAGTAGGCCCCATAAAAAAATGGGTGCCATCAAATAGAGGCACAGGCAACCCCAGGGCAAGTAGGCCCCATAAAAAAACGGGTGCCATCAAATATAGGCACAGGCTACCCCAGGGCAAGTAGGCCCCAGAGAAAAGGGGTGCCATCAAATAGAGGCACAGGCAACCCCGGGCAAGTACGTCCCAGAGAAAAGGGGTGCCATCAAAAAGAGGCACAGGCCATCCCAGGGCAAATAGGCCCCAGTAAAAAAAGGGTGCAATCAAATAGAGGCACAGGCAACCACAAGGCAAGTAGGCCCCAGGCACAGGCAAACCCAGGGCAAGTAGGCCCCAGGAAAACAGGTGTGCCATCAAAGAGGCACAGCAAAAAAACATGGGTGCCATCAAATAGAGGCACAGGCAACCCCAGGGCAAGTAGGCCCCAGAGAAAAGGGGTGCCATCAAATAGAGGCACAGGCAACCCCAGGCAAAGTAGGCCCCAGCAAAAAAAGGTGTGCCATCATAATAGAGGCAAAGGCAACCGCAGGGCAAGTAGGCCCCAGGAAACAGGTGTGCCATCAAATAGAGGCTAAGGCAACCACAGGGTAAGTAGGCCCAGCAAAACAAAAAGGGGCGCCATCAAATAGAGGCACAGGCAACCCCAGGGCAAGTAGGCCCCATAAAAAAATTAGTGCCATCAAATAGAGGCACAGGCAACCCCAGGGCAAATAGGCCCCATAAAAAAACGGGTGCCATCAAATAGAGGCACAGGCTAACCCAGGGCAAGTAGGCCCCAGAGAAAAGGGGTGCCATCAAATAGAGGCACATGGCAAACCCCGGGCCAAGTAGGTCCTAGTAAAAAAAAAGGGGTGCCATCAAATAGAGGCACAGGCAACCCCATGGAAAGTAGGCCCCAGCAAAAATGGTGTGCGATCAAATAGAGGCAAAGGCAACCGCAGGGCAAGTAGGCCCCAGCAAAACAAAAAGGGGTGCCATCAAATAGAGGCACAGGCAAACCCAGGGTAAGTAGGCCCCATAAAAAAACGGGTGCCATCAAATAGAGGCCTAAGAAACCGCAGGGCAAGTAGGCCCCAGCAAAAAAAAAGGGGTGCCTTCAAATAGAGGCACAGGCAAACCCAGGGCATGTAGGCCCCAGGAAAAAAGGGGTGCCATCAAATAGAGGCACGGGCAACACCAGGGCAAGTAGGGCCCAGTAAAAAAAGGGTGCCATCAATTAGAGGCCTAAGAAACCTCAGGGCAAGTAGGCCCCAGGAAAAAAAAGGGGTGCCATCAAATAGAGGCACAGGCAACCCCAGGGAAAGTAGACCCCAGCAAAAAATGGTGTGCCATCATAATAGAGGCAAAGGCAACCGCAGGGCAAGTAGGCCCCAGGAAAACAGGTGTGGCATCAAATAGAGGCTAAGGCAACCACAGGGTACGTAGGCCCAGCAAAACAAAAAGGGGTGCCATCAAATAGAGGCACAGGCAACCCCAGGGCAAATAGGCCCCATAAAAAAACGGGTGCCATCAAATAGAGGCACAGGCTAACCCAGGGCAAGTAGGCCCCAGAGAAAAGGGGTGCCATCAAATAGAGGTACATGGCAGACCCCGGGCCAAGTAGGGCCCAGTAAAAAAAAAGGGGTGCCATCAAATAGAGGCACAGGCAACCCCAGGGAAAGTAGGCCCCAGCAAAAATGGTGTGCCATCAAATAGAGGCAAAGGCAACCGCAGGGCAAGTAGGCCCCAGCAAAACAAAAAGGGGTGCCATCAAATAGAGGCCCAGGCAACCCCAGGGTAAGTAGGCCCCATAAAAAAATGGGTGCCATCAAATAGAGGCCTAAGAAACCGCAGGGCAAGTAGGCCCCAGCAAAAAAAAAGGGGTGCCTTCAAATAGAGGCACAGGCAAACCCAGGGCAAGTAGGCCCCAGGAAAACAGATGTGCCATCAAATAGAGGCTAAGGCAACCACAGGGTAAGTAGGCCCAGCAAAAAAACATGGGTGCCATCAAATAGAGGCACAGGCAACCCCAGCGCAAGTAGGCCCCAGCAAAAAAGGTGTGCCATCAAATAGAGGCACAGGACACCCCAGGGCAAGTAGGCCCTTGCCCAAAAAAAAAGGTGCCATCAAATAGAGGCACAGGCAACCCCAGGGTGAATAGGCCCCAGCAAAAAAAAGGGGTCCAATAGAGAAAAAGGCACAGAAAATCCCAGGGCAAGCAGGCATCAGAGAAATGGAGGTGCAGGCAAACCCAGGGCAAGTAGGCCCCAGAGAAATGGGGTGCCATCAAATAGAGGCACAGGCAACCCCAGAGAAAAGAGGTGCCATTAAATAGAGGCACGCGCAACCCCAGGGCAAGAAAGCCCCAGAGAATTAGAGGCGAGGGCAACCCCAGGGCAAGTAGGCCCCAGAAAAATAGAGGCACAGGCAACCCCAGGGCAAGTAGGACCCAGAGAAATAGAGACGCACGGGCAACCCCAGGGCATGTAGGCCCCGGAGAAAAGGGGTGCCATCAAATAGAGACGCAGGCAACCCAAGGGCCAGTTGTTCCCAGATAAAAGGGGTGCCATCAAATAGATGTGCTGGCAACCCCACGGCAAGTAGGCCCCAGAGAAAAGGGGTGCCATCAAAAAGAGGCGCAGGCGATCCCAGGGCAAATAAGCCCCAGTAAAAAAAGGGTGCCATCAAAAAGAGGCATAGGCAACCCCATGGCAAGTAGGCCCCAGCAAAAAAAAGACAGGTGCCATCAAATAGAGGCACAGGCAACCCCAGGGCAAATAGGCCCCAGCAAAAAAACATGGGTGCCATCAAATAGAGGCACAGGCAACCCCAGGGCAAGTAGGCCCCAGCAAAAAAGGTGTGCCATCAAATAGAGGCACAGGACACTCCAGGGCAAGTAGGCCCCAGCCAAAAAAAGGGGGTGCCATCAAATAGAGGCACAGGCAACCCCAGGGTGAATAGGCCCCAGCAATAAAAAGGGGTCCAATAGAGAAATAGAGGCACAGAAAATCCCAGGGCAAGCAGGCATCAGAGAAATGGAGGTGCAGGCAAACCCAGGGCAAGTAGCCCACAGAGAAATGGGGTGCCATCAAATAGAGGCACAGGCATCCTCAGGGCAAGTAGGCCCTAGAGAAAAGGGGTGCCATCAAATAGAGGCACAGTCAACCCCAGAGAAAAGAGGTGCCATTAAATAGAGGCACACGCAACCCCAGGGCAAGAAGGCCCCAGAGAATTAGAGGCGAGGGCAACCCCAGGGCAAGTAGGCCCCAGAAATATAGAGGTGCAGGCAACCCCAGGGCAAGTAGGACCCAGAGAAATAGAGAGGCGCGTGCAACCCCAGGGCAAGTAGGCCCCGGAGAAATGGGGTGCCATCAAATAGAGACGCAGGCAACCCAAGGGAAAGTAGGCCCCAGAGAAAAGGGGTGCCATCAAATAGAGGCACAGGGAACTCCAAAGCAAGTGGGCCCCAGAAGAAAGGGGTGCCATCAAAAAGAGGCGCAGGCGATCCCAGGGCAAATAGGCCCCAGTAAAAAAAGGGTGCCATCAAATAGAGGCACAGGCAACCCCAAGGCAAGTAGGCACAGGCAACTCCAGGGCAAGTAGGCCCCAGAGAAAAGGGGTGCCATCAAATAGAGGCACAGGCAACCCAGGGCAAGTATGCTCCAGAGAAAAGGGGAGCCATCAAAAAGATGCACAGGCAACCCTGGGGCAAGTAGGCCCCAGAGAAAAGGGATGCCATCAAATAGAGGCATTGGCAACCCCAGGGCAAGTAGGCACCAGCAAAAAAGGGGTGCCATTTAAATAGTGGCACAGGCAACCCCAGGGAAAGTAGGCCCCAGCAAAAAAAGGTGTTCCATCAAATAGAGGCACAGGCAACCCCAGGATAAGTAAGCTCCAGAGAATAGAGGTGCGGGCAAACCCAGGGAAGTAGGCACCAGAGAAATGAGGTGCCATCAAATAGAGGCACAGGGAACCCCAAGGCAAGTAGGCCCCAGAGAAAAGGGGTGCCATCAAATAGAGGCGCAGGCAACCACCAGGGAAAGTAGGCCCCAGAGAAAAGGGGTGACATCAAATAGAGGCGCAGGCATCCCCAGGGCAAGTAGGCCCCAGACAAAAGGGATGCCATCAAATAGAGGCACCGGCAACCCCAGGGCAAGTAGGCCCCAGTGAAAAGGGATGCCATCAAATAGACGCACAGGCATCCCCAGGGCAAGTAGGCCCCAGTGAAAAGGGTTGCCATCAAATAGAGGCACGCACAACCCCAGGGCAAGAAGGCCCCAGAGAATTTGAAGCCCGGGCAACCCCAGGGCAAGTAGGCCCCAGAAAAATAGAGGTGAGGGCAAGTAGGCCCCAGAGAAATAGAGATGCGCAGGCAACCCCAGGGCAAGTGGGCCCCAGAGAAAAGGGGTGCCATCAAATAGAGGCGCAGGCAACCCCAGGGCAAGTAGGTCCCAGCAAAAAAAAGGGTGCCATCAAATAGAGGCACAGGCAACCCCAGGGCAAGTAGGCAGAAGCAAAAAGAAAAAAAATGGTGTCACCCCAGGAAAAAAAGAGGGGTGCCATCAAATAGAGGCACAGGCAAATCCAGGGCAAGTAGGCCCCAGCAAAAAAAGGGGTGCCATTAAATAGAGGCACAGGCACCCCCAGGGCAAGTAGGCCCCAGCAAAAAAAAGGTGTGCCATCAAATAGAGGCACAGGCAACCCCAGGGCAAGTAGGCCCCAGCAAAAAAAAAAAGGGGTGCCATCAAATAGAGGCACAGGCAAATCCAGGGCAAGTAGGCCCCAGCAAAAAAAAAAGGGGTGCCATTAAATAGAGGCACAGGCAACCCCAGGGCAAGTAGGCCCCAGCAAAAAAGAAAAAGGGGTGCCATCAAATAGAGGCACAGGAAACCCCGGGGCAAGTAGGCGCCTGCAAAAAAAAAGGGTGCCATCCAATAGAGGAAAAGGCAACCCCAGGGCAAGTAGGCCCCAGCAAAAAAAAAAAAAAGAGTGGCATCAAATAGAGACACAGGCAACCCCAGGGCAAGAAGGCCCCAGCGAAAAAAAAGGTGTGCCATCAAATAGAGGCACAGGCAAACCCAGGACAAGTAGGCCCCAGCAAAAAAAGAGGGGTGCCATCAAATAGAGGCACAGGCAACCCCAGGGCAAGTAGGCAGAAGCAAAAAGAAAAGAAATGGTGCCATCAAATAGAGGCACAGGCAAACCTAGGGCAAGTAGGCCCCAGCAAAAAAAAAAGGGGTGCCATCAAATTGAGGCACAGGCAACCCCATGACAAGTAGGCCCCAGGAAAAAAAGAGGGGTGCCGTCAAATAGAGGCACAGGCAAATCCAGGGCAAGTAGGCCCCAGAAAATAAAAGGGGTGCCATTACATAGAGGCACAGGCAACCCCAGGGCAAGTAGGCCCAGCAAAAAAGAAAAAGTGGGGCCATCAAATAGAGGCACAGGCAACTCCAGGGCAAGTAGGCGCCAGCAAAAAAAAAAAGGGTGCTATCAAATAGAGGAAAAGGCAACTCCAGGGCAAGTAGGCCCCAGCAACAAAAAAAAAAAAGGAGTGCCATCAAATAGAGGCACAGGCAACCCCAGGGCAAGTAGGCCCCAGCAAAAAAAAAGGGGTGCCATCAAATAGAGGCACAGGCAACCCCAGGGCAAGTAGGCCCCAGGAAAACAAAGGGGTGCCATCAAATAGAGGCACAGGCAACCCCGGGGCAAGTAGACCCCAGCAAAAAAAAGGGTGCCATCAAATAGAGGCACACGCAACCCCAGGGCAAGTAGGCCCCAGCAAAAAAAAAGGGTGCCATCAAATAGAGGCACAGGCAATCCCAGGGCAAGTAGGCACCAGCAAAAAAAAGGGGTGCCATCAAATAGAGGCAAAGTTAATGCTCCACCCAATGTGAGCAGCCATTTCAGTGGCATAAGAAATTTTACTGTGAATTAAGACCTCCTGTTTTTTCTCTTTCTCTTTCTCTAGGAATAAAGGAAGAAGTATGGGAAATTTAACTAGGAACAATTTATTACTATACAGGACTCTGGATGTATATTTAAAAAGTACATTTTACAGTCTTGTAAGCGTTATTTAATAACTGTCGATTCTAATTTCTTCATATTGGAAATTCACTGTGGGAAATTATCATTATAGAGTTTTACTATATTTAAATCTAAGAATGTTTAACATTTCACTGAAACAGAGTACTGTAGTGATTGGACATAGTCATTTCATGCTGATAGATTTGACAAATAATTTAGTAGAATAGTCATTTTCTTTAATATTAATAACTGGAGAAACTATAGAGATTTGTTCACAGCTATATTTTTTCATTAACTCCTAACATAGTAGGGGCCCCATTAAACCTGCCAATTTGTAGTTCCCGAAGCCCGTAAAGGAGCCCGCAAAAGTTATGGCTATTAACTTGGCCTCTTTCAGTTACCCGCAAAAAATCGGTCAAAATCATATCTTCGACCCAGCTAAGCATTTGATCTTTCAAGCCCGTAAACGTTATAATCACAAATCGCTATTAAATTGCTACAATTTGCCAAGCCTGCGATTGTTGTCACATCCAGAAATGGCAAATGTAGACAAAAATCCTATGGGCACTAGAGAGGACCCGCAAGGGGGTTAAACTCCTGTCTGTATCACTGTAAAAGCAAATATAAACACACTACTGTGTTTTAGATTACAGGGAAATCGATTAAAGGTATTAAAATTAATAGCACAACATTCTCAAGCTCGCAAATCTGCAATAATTCTTTTTTTTTTTAATGTTTAATTTCCGTGTTATATCGATCTCGGCAATCAATTGGTCTGATTGCAAGTCGGACTTCAAAACCGCAAGTGATTTGAAATTTAACCTCCATGTTTTAGCGACGTAATGATGACAGCCTCTTTTACTATTGGCTCCCTCAAAACCCATAACTACGGGGTTGAATTATTTATCATGTTCACGCCCGGAAATGCTACAGGCGAAAGCATGGTTTAGGGATTTGGATTCCGGCCATGTCGTCGCAGCCTTTTCTAATTTAATTGTTCTGTAACTCCAGCAAATTTCAAGCCTGCAGACTTCTGGGCTGTATGACGGCCACTGCGGGCTTGTAATTTAATAGTGCCCTAGGTGAATCATTACAACAAAGCAGCTGAGGCAGTTAGTATTTTTAACTCTTTCTCACACATACTTTATTCTTATATTAGCAAACGTAGATGCAAATAAGTGATGTTTCTATGTAACTATGGCAACCATTTAGTTTATACATAAACCAAATAAATTACTGTGATCAACCATTGTATACTGCAAACATGTTGCGTGACAGTGTGATGTAAGGAGTTTTCTGTGACACAGACTTTATAAACTCCCTTTCAGAGGTCTGAAAGAGTTAACTTCCCTAAGCAGTTGACTAGATGCATCTGAACAGACCTGACTTAAGACTACTTGGGGGTGTGGCTCTGTTTATGGACTGCAGCAGCAGTCTGTGTGAGGCTGCAGACACACACAGAGGGGATGTGCAGAGCTTGAGCTGAAGAAAGAGGGAAACAGAGAGACACATGTTTTGTATGAAGTTGGGAAAAGACACAGACAGAAAGATAGCAGCTTGGAGCTGATGAGCATTTTGTAGCAGAGGGAAGACCTGAAGTTCTCAAGGACACAGGCCAGTGATTTTGAACAAACAGAACGTTTTTTTTTTTTTTGCTCCAGGCATGTTTGGGAGCTAGATAGTGAGGGAACTGTCTATTAGTAAAAGTAGTGCTTTGCTGGTTAGGCCTGTTATTTTCTTTGATTTGTTTTGGTCTATTATTTTGGATCTCTGACTAATAATCTAGTAAAACTAGGAAAAGTATTGAAGCCTCCAGTACTGTGTTACCATCGGCCCAAACCCAGTGGAGAATTAAAAAATAAGGATGGCATAGACTTAGGTTACAATACTTTTGCTTTTACTGAATGTTATTCTCTCTGTGCAGTGTTTAGATTGCATTGCAGATACTCAAATAGAAGCACTGGAAGACAGAACATTGGTTAGACTGTAGTAAACTAATTACCTTAGATATAGAGATATATAGATATATAATATACAATATACCCTAAAGAAGAGAAATAGGACTGAGTCTGGACAGATGAATGGGCCAACACATGCACAGAGTTAAATGGTTACAATGAACATTTTAAAAATACACTAGATACAAGAGATAAGAAGTAAAGTTGTTTGGGAGGTTAAATGTTCAGATGCATAAGCAGGAAACAGATGTGTAAGTAAAGAGGAAATAAGGGCGGTAGGCATCAAAGTTATAAAAAGGAAGGTGGATCCAAGAGGACTATAGATAACAGCTCCATGCAAAGAGAGTAGGGAAGAGACAGACATGAAAATTAATAGGCATGAACATTAGTTAAGGAAGAGTTAGTCGTAGGGATTAGTATATCTACTGACCTCTCTACTTGCTTGGACTTAGCTACACTGCAGATAAACTCAATATACATTAGGTCTTAAAGGTCCTGGCAAGTAGGACTTCCCTTTGAATACACTGTAAGCATTTTTTGCAGCACTGTTTTTACGGTTATTCCACTGAATATTTTGGGCAAATTTAAGTAATCTCATAAAAGCAATGCTGTGCCTGCTACTATATGTCCATATAAAGAGAGATATGATGACAGATAAGAACTAAAGGATACCTCTACCATTGTGGTCAGAAATTGAAAAGAGTCCATTTCAAAGAACTACGCTTGAAAATAAGCATTGTGTAAATATACAATGTTTGTTTCCAGTGGTCAACTTCCTGAAGTTGAAGGTACATGCAGCTTGTATCTGCATAATGGGGAGTTAGTAAATATATCTGCCAGTGCTATCATTAGTGGGGAGTTAGTAAATATATCTGCCAGTGCTATGCAATGGATTGTTCATTAGTTTACAAGGATACATCATTTTGAGCAAGAGCTGTAAGAAAATAGAAAAAAAAAAAACCAGATTGGTACTTTATTTAACTGTTGGGATGGCCTTATCCCAGTCATGCTATGCTTATATGTGCAAAAAAAAAGGACTTGGATTAAACTCTGGCTTGCTCCCCAATGCTCCATCATTTCATCTTTGGTGAGAGCAATACCATTAAGTTAAAGGGCCAGTGTAAGTGCCTTTTCAAGCTAAATCTAATTTTAGTTCACCATTTATTAACACTAAAAATACATTTGCAACAGCAACAAAGAAAAGCTTTAGAAATAAAAGATAATACAAAAACATAATTACCATCCATCAAGCCTACCGCTGCTTCGCTCCCTCCCTTACTGTTATTTTCACAATAGCATGTAGACAAGCACAATCAACTCACAATGAACCAATTATGCAGGCCAGATAACATGGAGCATGCTCACTTTGGAGATTGCAGCCATAACCCTCCCTTCTCTTAAAGAGCATACTCTGTTATCATGTCCTAAGGGGGGCCCTTCATCAAAGGTACCTTTTTTTTTTTTACAACAAATCAAGGCACAGAATAAATTAGTAACTTTAAACTGGCTGAAATTTTAACAAATTCATAATCAGCTGTGAGGAAATTAAATATAAATGCTATAAGCTCTACACAAAAGTTCTTAATTCTAGAGACAAGTTATACAATATGTAATAGACAACTTCAGGAACATCAAGATCAATTAGTAAATTGTCTGGATTTGTACATAAAATAACAATTACAATTACAATAAAACAATTCTTAAAAAATATATATTAATCATTGTAATAAGTAGACTGGACAAATGGCATCATTGCGAATAAACGGTGTCAAAGCACTACAAGCCATTTATGTCAGAGGTGAACGTCGGGTGCGAAAGTGTGTAAGGGGCAACTGATATGCAAGAGCTGAGCAACGCACCGTCTAAACAAACCAGGGCGCTACCAGAGTTGTGTCTAAAATGACAGTGCAGCCAACCCTGCTGTGCTGCACACATCGGTTATTCGGGATAATATCTGGTAATCATAATAATGTGACTTGACGGTGTATATATGTATATGTGTATATATGTATATGCATGCTATTTTACCTTTGATAATGATTTAACCGAGATGGTCTCTATGATTTAAACCAAGCTGAAATTTTAGATTCTTGCCACGAGGGGGCAGCAAATGATAACTTTTTTACTTGTGGAATGAAGTGAGAAATACAATGTTGGGCCATTGGCTTCTAAAATTCAACTAAAATTGATAGCTACATTTCAGTACATTTAATCATTTTGTAATGTGCTGCTTAATATTTTTAATTCCAATTTCAACTAAAAAATGTTACCTTTGCAAACTTAATTTTTTTTTTTAAATAGCTTCAGAAAAAAATTGTGGGGAAAGAAAAACAATATAAGCTTTATTTATTTTTGCACCTCCTCATTATTTATGAAATATATGTTTCAAAGAGAGTAGGCATCCTCTTAATTTAAGTGGCAAGCATATTATTAGTTATACCTGAACTAACAAATTCATTTATTTCACACAAGTCCTGGCATGGATTCAATAAAGTAGGAAATATTGGAGAGTTCCAGTTGGGGTCATGCAGAGAGATCTCTAGCTTAAAAACAAAGTTCCATTGGATAACACAACACATAGAATATTCTACCTGGGTGGTCTGTGGGCTTCATTCAGATGGTTCAAAGAACAAACAAATGTAAGCAATATTAATAAAATATATACAATTGTATGCAGAAGAGGTGCAGATGTGCCTAGCTACTGTGTAAGATATGAGCATAAACCAGCACCTCCTTAGAAGCAGAAGGCAGAAGGATAATTGCAAGTTTTGCTCCTGCAGAAATGTAAGCTCCATTCTCATTAATGTAACCTTCAATAAAAAATTAATAGAGGCATCCACTGACCAGTTTCCAATGAAAGACTAGCTGTATCACATTTTTTCCTGTCTTATGTTGCTCTATGATTCAATATTATTCATCTATATGTGTCCAGGTATTACCTGGGATTGTGGGAGGACCCTCTCCACCATTCATAACCTCTTCCAGCCCGCCTCTTTGCGCACCTCAGTTCACTGTGCTTGGAGGGTGTTTCTTGGTGATCCTTTGTCTTTTAGCTTCACCAAGCCCTGCATCTGCAGATTTTTGGGCCTTTTCTATCAAGCAGCGGGCCATGTCCAAGGTAATGATTTTCGGCTCCCACAAAGCTTTCCATTGCAGATTTCGCCCCATATCTACTATGCAGCGACCTTGCCCATTTCCAAGGAAAAGTCTTTCACATTGACATGTGGCTTTCAACAAGTCCTACAGTGTCGATGTGGCCCATACCCAATGTTTATAAGGGATTTCTACGATGCTGAAGAGCTATAGTTCTAGACTTTCAATAAGTCCTAAATCTACTTTCACTACATTGATGATTCAGCTCCATCAGAGTCCTTGCCCATGTCAAAGGACACACCTTTCTTCATCATCACATGGCTTTCAACAAGCCCTCATTGTAGATTCGAGCCATATCTACTAAGTATCCTCCGTGCCCATATCCAATGGGCTTTCACTACACACTACATTGCTGATTTCCACCCCCAATAGCGTCTTTGCCTTTTTTCGTGCCACGGCATTCTGGCCCTCTTAGAAGGCTATTATTTTGTGGCTATGGCCGCTACGTCAGCCATCTTGAAGCGGGAGAGAGCCCCGACCACAGATGTCAGTTATTCTAACATGTGAGTTACAAATAAGATATTTTGAAGCAATGAGTATTCTATATTGAAATAGACATTTGCATTACATAAATTCAAGAGAATAATATAACTATGCTAATAACATTGGTAACAGATGAACAGCTGTGCCATTTTATTCAGGAAAAACAGGATCTGCTGGCTTTTGATAGATTGTTCTTGTATAACTGAAATTTAATTTTTTTGTCAAAATCTACAGACTTGAAGTAAAACAATACTGTACACCCAAATCCCTTGCTTGTATTATTAAAGGGACAGTAAAGTCAAAAAGTTTTAGTTATTAACAGTATGTTTTAAACAGGGGAAATTTATTTTTTCATGATGATTGTCTCATGCATATATGTTGTTAGGCACTTGCACATGCAAGCAGACTCACATACATGCACTCTTTCAAGCACGCCTTCACACACTCATTGTCTAACTCTGGTAAGCAGGCACTCACTCGGTTGCACTTACTTGCATGGGCTCTTTTGCAGTGATTCTCAACAGACAGTTCTGGGACCTTATCGGCTAGGTTCTCAGGCATATAGAGTGATTACGAGAGCCTGAGCCACTTTCATCACAGTTGAGGCACACAGGACTTAGGCAGCCAAAGGCGCTCATTGCACTGCTCACCTCGTAAAGCGAGGCGAGCAGTTGAGGCATGCGGGATGCCGAAAAACGTACCACTTTGCAGCGAGGAACGATGTTTGCTAAAATCCACATGGTGGAGAAAAGATATTTGACGACAACTTATTAAAGTTATCCAGATCAATAGAGAAATGTCAAAATATATAGTGATATGAAACAAGAAAAAAATGACCATTATTGGTAAATAAAGAAGATAAGTATGGAACAGTGTTTGTTACCTAGTAATTCCTGTTGGTAGAGATCTAAATAAATAGAAAAGCTTCCATCTTTGCCAATGTGATGTGTCCCAACAATGTAATGACTAATGATTTCCACATATGCTATGAATTGTTCGAACCTGATGTGTAGTTAACTTTAAAAGTGTCTGGCTGAGACCCCTAGATATTTATTTAATTTTAGTGTAAATCAAAATTGAGTTTTTGACGATCTCCCTAAGTTTTGAATAGTGTGTATATATGAATTTCTTGCTTTTGCATGATAAAATTATGTAGTGCAAATATAGGACCTATATATTTGGGATTATAAGAGCAGCCAAATCCAACACCTGAAATTATTCATCTGTTTTACAGTCTCTAGCAATTAGCTTGTTGATCAAGTTCAAGTGGTTTAAGTTTCTTGGCGAGGAACGTGTTTGGCTTCTTTATCCCTTTTATGCCTGGAAACAATATTTATAACAATTTCCTGATATATGCCGTATGGGTGGCCCAGATCCAGGCTGGGTATGAGACCAGGGTACTGTTAGTGTAAACAAGGTGTTCAACTCTTCTGGCACCTTAGTCAAAAACTGAGGAGAGAAGAAGTTCATATTGACAGCACTGGTAAGGGGACTCTAGTTCCAAATGTGTCCAGTAGATAAAGTTGAATTATTGAGTGGTCAGACCAAGAGGCAGAAAGTATATAAGACTCCTTATGTGCTGGAACCAAAGCTTGCACTCTTATGATCGTATATAGTAGGAAGTTCTTTGTCACTGATGTTGTTCCCATCACATATCCTCCAACTACAAAGTGCTGATGTGTGGAATCTATCAAAAGTGGTGTTATAGTCTCCACCAATAATTACAAACCTTATAGAAACAGGGTAGTGACTGATAGAAATTATCTATAGAAGATCTGAGTTCCATGGGTTGTGCATATAAAGAAACAATGGTATACTCTTAATCTTTAATGTGTCCTTGAATCAGTACATATGGCGTTCTTTATAAAGATAGGAATTTTGAACGTACAGCTTTTGTTAATGGAAATCTCTGTGCTCTCTCTTTTTGGGACTTTTTGGCAATGTAAAATTCTGTGAAAATATTTAGGGACAGAACCATGAGGCGAATGGGTTACTTACAGTAGTAGAATATCTATTTTATTTTTGTATAATGAGTAATGGCCACTTTCTTCTTACTGGGGGAGTTAATCCCCTAACATTTAAATATTGAACATGGACCTTACAATTAGTACTTGTACAAAGGGTAGGGTTACTGAGAAGATTTACAATATGCCATTGTTACCCATTCTGGTTGTGTTTAAAAGTGTAAAAGAAAGGTGTATGTACATTAATGCATGGCAGTGTAGGTCTGTGGTTTCCCATATGATACTGGAGAACCTTGATAGCTGCAACGCCAGACACGGGTGCTGGGAAATTGAAAACCCTAAAGAAAAAGACATGTAAGGTGCATTGATTTTAGGCTGTCTCTCTTGAAGGTGGCAGTGAAATGGCAAATATAAAAGACTGTAACTGCTCTGTTGCGAGTCTGATCGCAAATTGGACCCCTAAAAGCTAATTGATTGACATGTAACCTCAATGTTTTGCTGACGTAATGATGATGGTCTAATTTTCTATTGGCTGTTTCTAAATTGGTAGTTACGGCCTTGCTTAATTGATCATGTTCACGCTCTCAAATTCTACATGCGAGTGCATGGTTCAAGGTTTTGGCTTTCGGTCCATAACTTGCGGGCTTGTTCATTTGAATAGCACTGGAATTGTAGCAGAGTTCAATTGAACAAGGCTCTATATTTTTTATTTTTAGAAGCCATTTGCCTATGACTGTTTGAATGAGCCATTTGCCTATGACAATAAATACTACTAAGATCTTGTTGCAATTACTATCAGGTTTTTAAGGTGGGACTGTACATACATCATATATATAGTTGTGGTAATTGCGGATTGTCGGTCACGCCATGTTAAAAATTGCGGGCCTGGCAAAGCGAAGCACTCAGTTGCTAGCCCACAATTGCGGGCCTGCAATGAGCGCCGAAGGCTCACTGCAGGCTCATTGCAGGGCCCGTAGGACTTAGACTGCAATGAGCGCCTTCCGCAGGCGCTCATCGCGAGGCCCATAAGACTTGGCTGCAATGGGCTGCAGGGCTTGCAAAGAGCGCTGAAGGCACGTAGGACTTTAGGCTGCAATGAGCGCTCATCACGAAGCCCATAGGATTTAGGCTGAGCTCATCGTGAGCCCCGTAGGACTTAGGACCAAAGCCTGTCGAAGCAACTGCTGGCCTTGCAAACCAAGGCACGCAGCTGCGGGGCTGCACTAAATTACGAATTTAACGGCCAAACCACGGAACTGGAAAGACTAGCAAAAAAGACAATATATGCCTCAAATTAACTTACACACTTACACACAGCACAGCGGGAGAGCCATGGAGCCTGTGATTGAGGTTACAAGTTAATTTGAGGCATTTTTGACGTTTTTTCACGTTCGAAAATCGCCAAATTTAGAAAAAAAATGGAGGCCGAAAAAACGTAACAGGATGAAAACGAGGACGAAGTAGAAAAAACGTCAAAAATGTAAAAAAGAGCCTGAAGCCAGTAACACTTAATGCAAGCCTTTAACACTTAACCCAAGCCAGTAACATTTAACCCAAGGCAGTAACACTTAACTCAAGGCAGTAACACTCATCGCAAGGCCCCTAAACTACACGGGGGAGAGAGGCTCGCAATGAGTGCCCAAGGTGATAATTGCATAGAAGGAAAGTTGCGGCTTGCCAAAAATGGCAATGAGCGGAGAAGCCGTTCATTGCAGGGCACGCAATGAGAGCCAAAGGAGCTCATCGTGTGGCCTGTAAAGTACACGGGTGGGGAGGCGCTCAGCGAGGGTGCTCAGAGGGGCCATAGCCTTGCATTGTGTAACAAGCAGCATTGCCAGACTTACAATTTTATTGCCGTCATTTTTGACGGGCAAGTAGTAAGTACATATATATGAGTAAACACCTTCACATCTGGAGACCCTAGTGGCCATTTACCCATATATATTTATCATCATTTCCAACTGGGAAGAGCCAAGCATTGTTTTTTATCTATTTTTTACACATTTGTCGTACAGTACATTTGTATTTTTGGATTTTATTTTTGGTGGGAGAAACACTGATTAAGACTAGATTGCACCTATTTCTACAGTGTATGCACATCTGTCTTTATAGTTAGAGAGTTGTGCCTATTGGTTGTATTGTACTCTGGTAATATGGTTCACTTTTGTATATATTGAATTGATTATAATATTTCTAATATTAAAGGCAGCACTATATCCACTCAGGTGGATGACATGACAGAGTACATATATTAATAGAGTTACCAATTTTTCAGAGCATGCAAATATAGATATTAACACGAGCACATCCTAAAACTCTGTTAAAAGATCTGGAGAAATTATCTAAATTAGAAATTAAGAAATTGTATGATCTAACTAGTCTAATTATTATACTCATAAAATAGTACCAAGGGGATTAAGGTTACAAAATAGATGTGCCTTAGACCTGGTAGACTCATATGTAGAGGAATGGAATAATACATTAGAAGAATGTTCACTGAAATTAATCCAACTTCTGATACGGTATAGGAAGAAAAACCTTACAACAATCATTAATAACATCAAATAGGTTATTAAAGAGCTAACTCCATACACAGGGGATGTCCTATATAGACAAATGGATATGGACAGCAAAAACAGAGTTAATTCATTAGAACAGGAGATTCAGTAGAGAAAGATAGATAAAATCAACAGGGGCAGATTAGACTATATAAAGAAAAGAGAAACACCAACTATGTTTGACCAACCAACAATATCAACATAAGATCTTTTTTAAATGCAAATACTGTATTTATCGGCGTATAACACGCACTTTTTCTCCCTGAAAATAATGGGCAAATGATAGGTGCGTGTTATACGCCGATATTCCCTCCCCCCTCCTCATCCTCAACCTCCCTCCTCACTCTAAACCCCCTCCGCATTCTAACCCCCCCTCCTCAACCTAAACCCCCCTCCTCAACCTAAACCCCCCTCCTCCTTAACCTAAACCCCCTCCTCAACCTAAACCCCCCTAAATACCTCCCCCTCACTTACCCGCTTCCGCTCCGGCCTCCGCTCCTTGACCCTGTGACGTCACATATGCGCTAGTGCGTCACGTCATTAGCATATACCGGGTGCCACCAGGTATATGCTAATGACGTGGCGCGCTGGCGCACATGTGATGTCACCGGGTCAAGGAGCGGAGCGGAGGCCAGAGTAGAAGCAGGTAAGTAAGGGGTGTTTAGGTTGAGGAGGAGGGGGGTTTAGGTTGAGGAGGGGGGGGTTAGAATGATGAGGGGGGGTTAGAATGCGGAGGGGGGTTAGAATGCGGAGGGGGGTTTACAATATGGAGGGAGGTTGAAGAGGGGGGTTGAGGTTGAGGAGGGGGGTTGAGGATAGGGGGGTTGAGGAGGGAGTATGAAGATGGGGGGGTTGAGGAGGGGGTTTGAGGATGGAGGTTGAGGAGGGGGTGGAGGAGGGAGGTTGAGGAGGGGGTGGAGGATAGGGGGGTTGAGGAGGGGGTTGAGGATGAGGGGGTGAGGAGGGAGGTTGAGGAGGGGGTTGAGGATGAGGAGGGAGGTTGAGGATTTTGCTTCAAAGTTCTTTATTTGAAAAAAAAAAATTCCCTGAAATTCCCTTCTTAAAATGAGGTGCGTGTTATACGTCGGTGCGTGTTATATGCCGATAAATACGGTATCCTTTCTCCATAAGAGTCAGGTGAAGACAGAGGGAAATTACAAACATCCAAATAAACACGTGCAGAAAAACAACGATTTTAATGGGAGTAAATCTTGTATTTCTACTAATAGAAAAAATCCATCTAAATCAGAACCATCTAGGATAATTACAGATCCAGTTTGAAAAATAAAAAGGTATTAAAATCCATTCCCTCCAAGATGCCCTAAGAGGGAGGAATGGAAAATATGTAAGAATGACCTTTCGGATTGGATTGCTGAAAAGCGGAGAAATACAGATAAAGAAATTCCAACCACCTCTACTGCATCTGAGCCCTCTTTTTTATTCAAGGAGATAAAACTCAAAATCAGAGAGACTCCACAGAATATGTAAAAAAAGTTATTAATATCACAGACAACAAGAAGGAAGAGAGACATACAACAGATGCAGATGCTCAGACGGGGATGCAGATGAGGACAAATATTCAATATCTCAAATAAGAAGCTAAGTCCACATTAAATATGTTTATTACAAAAGGGACTCTCCTACTCACCAAACATGGAGCTGAATAGTTTTCAGAAGTTTATAGATATCCATAAATTTGTAAGAAAAATTAAGTTGGCAAGACATTATGCTACAATTGAGAAGGAGAATAAACACACAAAAGAGGAGGAGACGATTCAGGACAATAATGATACCCATTTAGGGATTAATGATCTGAATACCCTTATTGTTTGTATTCCTTGAGAGAGGAGGAGGACATTGTAGATACTTCTCTTATAACCGATATCAAATGAAAAATGAAAATGTATCCCTGTATTCCAGAAATTCCAATCTTGATGGGCGAAGGTGTGAGAGTTACCAACAGTCTGTATACAAAACCTACTGACACAAACAGATACCTTCATGCCCAGAGTGGACACAATAAGAGGTGGATCCAAAACATACCCTTTGGACAATTCCAACATCTAAGAAGGAATTGTTATGACGTTGTCGGGCAAGGACGGATGACGCCAAGACTGGAGGTGAGTGCTTATAAGCTGGCCCTCATATAGACAGCATTTTATGTTTTGGTAGCAATTTTATATTAAAAAAAACTGCCGGAGAGAAAGCCTTATAGGTGAAATGTGTCTGGATCATTTTGCCACATTTCTTTTTAGTTTATTCATTATCTCTTATCATTTTATTTTCTTAGCTTAATATAGCCCCTGTTTATATGACAGCTTGTATGACCACTTTTTGGGAGAACTCACATTTATATGCATTAAACTTCCTTTTAGATTGCATAATGTTACAATCTAATAGTTTAAAATTTTTGAATTTTCCATGGTCAGTGTATAGTGCATAAATGCACTCTAGTTAGACCTCTACCCTATAAGGGATGCAATTTAGTCTGGGACTGTTGTATAGCAGTCTGGGGACCCTTGTTCTATACACCATTTGATTAGGGTCCACATAGTGAGAAAGACACTCTGGAACAGCCCTGATTGGTGGTATATTAAATACCCGTCAAAGTGACCATACCTTGGATTCTACATAAGGAGACACGTGGAGAACATGGATATGAACTCATTGGAATCATATATATACCTCATGTGGTGAGGATAGTAAATGTGAGTGCACATTTTATACTTGTTTTGTGCAATAAAAGTTCTACTGTATTACACGATTGGGTGGCATTGCGCTTCTCTCCCCCCTCCCATTTTCTATGTTCAAGTGTAGTTCTAAAAAAGTTAATTTAAAAAATATGACCATAATGGTAAATGTTTATTGACATCAAGTTAACTACATACACATGCTTTTTAGGTAGCAACTAGATTAACTTTAAACATATTTAAAAGGGAAAGTAAGATTCTCACTCCAGCTGTTTTTCTCAACATCTGCAAAACCTGCATATGCTAGTCAAGGATTAAATACGTTTGAATAATTGCCTCTGTGCTTATAACTCTTTTAAAACTGACTATTCTGAATGTGACCATTGTCAACACAAATTATTTATCATGAAAAAATAAAAATATATATTTTATAATATATAAATATACTCATATTAAATGCACAATATAAAGTTTGGGACTATAGTGTCCCTTTAAAATAAGTAGAGGAACAGAAAGTGAGTACAAGTATTTGGTAGCCAAGGAGAAATATGCAATAGTTTTGTAGGGAGAAACTAACTGTGTGCCATGCAAAATGTATATGGGCTCTCACTCCAAGGCACCCCAGGGAGCAGGTGGGGGAAGCTTGGAATGATTGAGAGTCACATGTGGTCCCCAGCCTTTACATTGCTCACCAATTGCCTAAAGGCTTAGAAATTGACAATAACTGTATTTGAGCCCCTAAATTTGGTTTATTAGGGCATGGAATGCAAAGTGTTATTTTTAATGTTTGTTAAGTAAATTGTATGCAAATAAGATTCCAAATCCAAAAACCTATATAAAAGACTATACTAGTGCTTATCCTAGTATTATTATTTTTCCTGTTTTTACCAAAAGCACATTTCTAAGACTATTGTCACATCAGTACTTGTATAGATTGCATTATTTCCAAGAAATACCCCATGACATTGACAAAATATGTTTTTATTTTGTTTGCTTACTGTTTGCAAGGGATCATCTTTAAAAGAAATATACATTTTTTTTCTTTTTGTAAGGTTTTATATTAATTGTTGCAGACTAAGGCTAACTTGATTAGGAGGCAACATCTGGTTCCTAATAAACTTGCATATTCATACATTAATGAATATGTCTTTTATGGTAATCACAATGTCTTCTTTTTATTTCCTTATGGTACATAAAAAACCCTAGATGGATTTTGTAGTCCTCTCAAATTAAATATGCTCGAGTAATGACTTTGTCTCTCCTTTGTGTAAATTTCAGCCCTTTTCCTAATAAATTAAAAATGTGATGGCACTTAAATCATTCAGACAAGATACAATGTTGCTAAGTTTCATATTAAAGTTTCTTACTTGGAAAAAAGCTTTGTTTTAAAAATAATTTTGACTATTTAGATCTGCTGACATAATGGCAAAATTATTGATTGTAGAATATCGGCAACCCTACTACTATGGATACACCCCAAATATTGATGAATACTGCTGTGTGCCTTATCCATTCAATTGCTCCAAGGTCGCTGCAGTATAAGACAAAATAGGAGAACAAATATATACACTTCACAATGCAGATGTAGTATTTTCATTAGCATTGGAGACATTACTGGACACTTTGTCACAGCCATGATATGTGTTTGCATGCAGCAACATTACTCTGGTACGGTGAAGCCCCTCCCATGTGGAGGCGGCCTTATGCCACAGCTTTAAAACATGGCACCCAATAAGAGAGCGAATGGGAAGAATGGTGTCAGTTCCAGAAGGCATGAATCACTTACTCTGGTGGCTTAAGTAAAATGTTCATTTGAAAAGATAATTGCACTAAGGAGGATACAATGAAGTCACTGAGTTAGAACAGTTACATAAAGCAAAAAATGTATAAATAGAACCGTTAATTTGAATTGTTAAATATAATTACATACATATAATTCAGATTTATAATGTAAGCTGTCAGGTTGGGCACACTAGCTGCCCTATTAATATTCGCCCAACGTTAAAACCCGTAGCCTGTAATAGAGCCCACTAGACTTACGGATATTAAATTCGCCTCTTACAGCTACCCGCAAACGATCTGGTGGAAAAACCCTATGGGGGGTAGAAATCGGAACACTGATGCTGTCAAAATGTTACGTTCGCAAATCGCTATTAACTTTCTACAAATCCACTGGCGTTCAAACCCTTAAACCACAAATAGAGCCAAAAAGACTACAGGCACAAGGGTGTTAAAGTAGCACTGTAAATGCAAATGCCAACACACTACTGTATTTTAAATTAAAGGGAAAGTGATGTTAGGTAATAAAATTAAAAGCACAACATTTTCAAGCTCGCAAATCTGTAATATAAAATACTTTTTTTTTTGGTATAATTCCTGTGTTATATCGATCCCGGCAATCAATGTGTTAATACATATAATGGAACTCGCATGTAATAGAATATCATATTTACTGATTTATTAATATTGCATTATTTCTGGAATGTGGGTCCAATTGAAACTCGTAATTTAAACCTGTAAGGGATTGAAATGTAACCTCCATTTTTCAGTGACGTAATGATGATGATCTCTTTTACCACTGGCTGTGTCTAAATGCGTAACTACAGGTTTGACTAATTGATCATGTTCACGACCGAACATGCAACGTGCGCAAGAATGGTTTACAGGTTTGGATAACTTAATTGCTCTGTAACTCTTCCGAATTTCAAGCCCGCAGGCTTTGCGGGTGTACCGGTGCTGCTACAGGCTTGGGATTTAATATGGCTCTAGGCCCCTTCTTTTCATTGTTAAATATATTTTTTTACTGAGCACTTTAAATATCTATGTAAATGACCACTGTAGTCTGGTAAAAACATCACATGCTTGTAAAGTATGTAACACAACAACAACTTTAGCAGTTATGCAAGACGGGAACATAAAAGCATTTTATAGAAAATATTGTATTTATATGATTTTGTGTTATGATTGAATTTCATCTGTTATGTGAGTTGGAGGGCTATCCTAGGAAGTCTTAATCAGCCAATAAATAATGACAGAAGACAATATAGATCATATGGAACTGTTCTATATGATGCTTTCTAATCCTTTTACAAACATAATACAAAATGTCCGTCATCATTAAAGCAAAATTGAATAATACGATAGTTAAATTAGAAGGCTGTAATTATTTATTTTAGAATATGAATGTGAAATCATTCCCATGATGCTCCTTGATCTGAACATGGAACATGGATTTGAGAATGTATAAGAACCACAAAAGACTATCTGGTCTGTCCATTCTTTCTTCCTAAATGTTTGGCTTAATTAAGCCTTGGGATACCCGTATGCTTATCCCAGGAATTCTTAAATTCCTTAATTGTGTATGACCATATCACTTCCACTGGACAAGTTCATTCTCATATTATCCCTAAATCTTCCACCATCCAACTTCAAATTATGGCCTGCTGTTCTTGTATTCCTTTTTGTCTTGAAGACAATTCACTTGAACCTTATTTATACCATTTGATATATTTGAAGGTTTCTATCTCAGTAGCCTATATCAGCAGGTTTCTATCTCAGTAGTCTCCATAGCAATGCTATAGAATGGTACTAAATATTGTGAACACACTATACTAGCCCTAACATCTTCGTCTATCTATCTATCTATCTATTTATCATATGCCTATGCTTATATCTTGGTCTTTTAGACATTGCACCATTTTAATTGCCCTTCTTTGATTTTTTTATAGTTTGTTAATATCCTTTTGAAGATATGACATGGCATTATTACAGCTGGGTCTCACCATATCATCTTCTACTTATTATTAAGATAAACATTACAGTGGGTTTTAATCACATTTAAACATATAATAAAATATATATTGGTATGTGGTTTTTAAAGCAACACCTTATATTTAGGCTGAATGAAATTCATTTTCATTGTCTGCTGTTACCAGTGATCGTAGGACTACTATATTACCAAGCTGATAAATTATTTGTAATTCATTATTGTATTTTAATGGGTTGAATTAAACATTTTGTTAAATTTTGCGTCTAAATACTTTGACTGCCACTATACAGCAACATGAAATAAATGAAAGCCCAAAACTAATTGAGATACTTGTAATGGGACTTTTTTGTTTGAAAAATGTGCTCTCCAAACCTTGGCTGAACTCCCAAAAAACGCTTTTTCTTCAATGTTCTATTTACATGACCAGGCTACAATGATTATTTTATGCTTCTTGGAACTTGATGATTCAATTATTAAAGGGCCATTCCAGTTAAAAAAAACACTTGTTTATCAAGTATGTACCACATTAAATAATACTAGCAGTTGTGTAAGACATGAAAATAAAAATAAAATTGTGAAAAGTCTGAATTTCTGAAGACTGTTTAAAATTACAGGAACCCATTTTGTATTTTTTCCATCACATCTTGAGAGCTAGATTGGGTGTGTATTTTTGGAGATCAGAGGAGGAGGGAAAAGGCAGAGGTCCGGAGCTTTTGTTTGATAAATGGATAATATTGACATTTACACCTCATTCCTTCCCTCTTACTGGCCGAGCAGGAGGTTGCATCACTGCTCCTGTCACACACACAACTTAACACAAAAAAAATAAATGTTGATGTCTCTGCTTGTCCCTGGATGAATCCATGATACATAGGTGTTATGTATCATGGATTCATCCAGGGACAAGCAGAGACATCAACATTTATTTTTTTCTAATTTAAAAGTAAGAGCCCCCATGAAAATCAATTACGAGTGCAGTAGCAGCACAGTAAATGCTAATCCCCAAAACTGCTGAGTCACTTGCTACGAGTGAACTGCACAAAAAAGCCGAAAAGCAATGCAAATATCTGTGTTGCACTGACAATAAATTATGAGTTACTCCCTGACACATTGATACCCAAATCCCTTTCTAATAAAAAAATCCCCCTCACTTGCAAACTAGGGCAGTCTACATCCCAAATAAAACAAGTGTCAAAGAGTGCTCCAATTGTTGAATAATTGCACTCATTTGAATTGTGGTGGTAGGAAAAACTGCTTAGAGGCCCCCGAACTTCAAGAAGATCCAATCAATCAATACAATTAGCCAAACTGTTCCCTGGAATATTTGATCATGAGACCAACATTTTGGCAAATCATAATAAAACAGAATTCCCTAGAGAAGACTGTGATGCTAGGAAAGATTTAAGGCACAAGAAGAAAGGGACAGCAGGGGCAGACTGATGTGCCTGGCGTTCTGTTGTCCATAGGGTCATGGACTGATATACTAAACAACAACAACAAATGCTGGGCAACAGACATACAATTTTAGAAGAAACAAAATTGAATAATGGAAGCAGAATCAGTGCACGTTCCTACCAATATTTACTCGCAAGCCCAATAAAGTCAACATTCTTCCAGCGTCCAGTAGAACCATTAGTGAGAGAAAAAATATTCTAGAATAGCTGGTTTCATTAAACTGCACTGACATTTTCTACTACATTATCTAACTGGTTAATTTTATTTATGAATTAGTACCAGTATTTTATATTTCACTGTGGAAGATTGAGTCAATGAAGGGGCTTGTGTAGGGAAGCAGTAAATGAAGAATGATGGGAAAGATAGATGGATTATTTAGTGGCTGGGAACATGATAGATTGGCGAGAGCATACACAGGTGACAAAGAGACCATTTAGGACTGGGTTGTACTGACTGAAAGAACTAGAATAAGTTTGCATTTTTCTTTAGCAAAAAAGCATATATTCTGGACATGTTATTGTGAAATTAACAATAAAATATAAGTGAATAAGTGTAATGAAGCAGATATAAATCCCAGACGTCTGAATTGCTTTATTGGATGGTTTTATTCTTGACTTTGAGGATAATGTAAGGTATGGGAGCTATGGCGAAATAAGTGAATTGAAATTAGAACATTGCAACCATATTGTAATGTTCAAACGATTGTAATTTTCCAGTTAAATAGCTCACATAGTCAACATCCAAAAAGGAAAAAAGAAAGTAGGACATTAGAAACAGTAAAGACACAAAATGCTTTAAACAAATCAAAACAGTTATATAAATTCCTAGTAATCTTGTTAGATTACTACCTGTACCATTTTCTATTTTTCAGAGGAAAGAAGAACAAAATAATAACAATAAAAAAAACATAGAACCCCATGTAAATCAGGTGCTCTAAGTTAGGGGACAGCCGCAAAAAGCCTGCAGGAACTTTTTCCCCCTAACTACTACACTAATGTAAATATTTCACTCTCCCAGCACAGCCTTAAATCCTTATCTGTAGCCACAACAGATTTCTGTGTAGGGAGCAGCCAAACTAAGCTTTACAGATGAGACAGCCCTAGAAGCCAATAGGAAATGCGAACGTCATGAATCTTATAATGAGTGGAAAGTGCAGGAACAACTGCCTGTAACCAGCTACAGCAATTATATATATATATATATATATATATATATATATATATATATATATACAGCAATGAATCAACCCTTGAGTACTGGGTTGTTTGTTACCCTGGAGTTTGTATCATAAAACAGGGCTTTATACCAATATATATCACTTTTTAATTACACATATGTTGACATGGGATTTGTAATTGTCAAATAATGATAACATTTCATAATTTTGTATTGTTTTTTGTACTATACTGTCACTTTAAATGCTTCTGAGAGACTCAGCAATGTTTTAAAAACACTTGCGAGGGGTGTTTAGTACACATAAACCTTTCTTCTGCTTTTTCAATTACAGCAGTGCTCTGATTTGCGAGTGATCCGTATAATCTTATTAGCATAGGGTTTGTGTGTCAGAGTGTCATGGATTAACTCGTTTATTTTCATTGCAAAACTCAATGGAGATTTATGCCTTACTTTTTGGCTTTATTGTGAAGTTAACTGGTAGCAGTGACCCTTAGCAGTTTGCTTGCAGTGTTTTAGGGAAGGGGGATCAACATAGCTAGGTAGGATTTACCCAGCAGTTAGAGCACTCGTAGATGCTTTTTACAGGGATTAGCATGGGGCCCATAAACTTTAAATTATAAATAGAAAACTAACAGATGTTATAACAAGTATCTGTAGTCCTGTCTTTTAACATGCTTATTCCATCTGTGTATGATAGGGTAACAATACTGTAAGACACCATGGTACATGAAAACCTATGAGGCCTTATTTAATTGCAAGCACGCAGATTATGTTATACAGGCCGTAAGTCTGCGATCTTGAATCTTGCTACAATTACAGAGCGATTCAAGCCCGCAATTTACGGGCCAAAAGCCGAAACCGTAAACGATGCAATCATAAGTAGCATTTCAGAGCATGATCATGATCAGTTAAGCAAGGCCGTAACTACCGATTTAGAAACAGCCAATAGTAAATGAGACTGTCATCATTACATCAATAAAATATGGAGGATAAACGTCAATAATTTAGCATTTAGAGGTCCGATATGTGATCAGACTGGCAATCCGGCAATGTACAAAATAATAAAAATGTATTGCGATACTGTTTTAGTCTATGTGGGTGGCCTGATATGTATTAACTCATTGATTCCTGGGATTGATTTAACACAGAAATGAAACCTTCAAATAAATATTATTTTAATGCAAATTTGCGAGCTTGAGACTTTTGTGCAATTAATTCTAATGTCTTTCATCACTTTCCCCGTCTTTGAAAGCGCAGTATTGATTTTTTAATTGCATTTACAGTGGTACAAACAGGTGTTTAACCCCATTGCAAGTCCTATCTGGTACCCGTAGTATTTTCTTCAACATTTGCCATTTACAGGTGTGAAAACATTTGTGGTCTTGAGGAATTGTAGCAATTGAATAGCGAGTAGTGATTTTAGCGATTGCAACATTTGCGGATTTGAAAGATCAAAGGCTTAGATGGGTTGGAAGTTACGATTTTGACAACCGCAGGGATTTTCAGCCTGTAACCTGTAGATTGTTTGCGGATCGTTAAAAGACGCCAATTGAATAGCAAATTAGTTTACAGGCTACATTACTACTTGGTATATTTCAATATTAAATAAAACATAGATGCCAAGCTACAATTAAAGAACAGTAAGAAGGAAGGAAACGATCAAAGAAGGGAGAGGGGTTCAAGTTACGCGCAGAACTTCTAGATTTCATCCAATTAAAGCCTCCACTGTCCATTACATCATACACTGTTTATACTTATATTAATAAATATTTAAGATATCTGCCCCATGTGCCCCAAATTTTTCCAGATTTTTGTTCGTTTTCTACTATTAAAGCCTCTCATTTCTCATTTGTTGCAATATAATTAATTTTATAAATGAGGTTCTTTTTTGGTATTGTGTTGTGCAATAATTATTCTAGTAGCTATTAAAAATAAAAACATATTTTACCAGAGCATTTGCCTTCTTACGGAGCTTGTCTGTATCCATTCCCAATAGGGCTTTGCTCAACATGAAAGGTTTGGTATACTGAAGCCTAGAAGGTATATTCTCAATAAACAACCATAGTGATTTTACTGCTGGGCATTAAAGATACCCTGTGACTGACAGCCCCTAAAACAATTAAGGTTACATATAGGGTTTATTTTATGTAAATTAATTGAGGTTAAATGCAGTAAAATCATAAAACTATATTCTATACACAACTTTTTCATATTTTATACCAATCCTACTCATTAAGTATTGACCCAATTTGATTCTTTCATTGCTTTTGTAAGGTCCACTTTTTCTGCTTGGGTTGACTATAAATTATATCATAAATCAATAATATGGTCCCTGAATGATAACAACTTTTAACACCTAAACATCAATTTTCTATTAATATATTACATTTATTAAATCATCCGTTCATGGGAAGTTAAAATTAACTATTTATGGGCAGAGATCAATTCATTCATATTACTTTTGTGTATTATGCATACACTGTACAGCTGCACCTCACTGACGAGGCCCATAGAGGCCGAAACGCGTTTGAGGTTTGCTGTTTCTCCTGTTCAGGGTAGAATTGCCTGGTATTTTGGGACTGGGTCATTCTTTTGAGTGAGACCAGACTGATATACTACAGGATATTTCTCCTTGTGAAGGGCACAAGGGAGCTAAAAGAGGTTGCTCTCTGAGTAGGTAACCAGACCTATAGGACAAACCTACTAAGGTATTGTTCATTCTCAGATAAGCACCTCTACTCTTTTTGTGTACACTATAAATGGACAGAGACTGCAGGCAGTGGACAACTTAATGTACCTGGGCAGTACCCTTTCCCGAGCATTGTCAATCGATTCTGAAATAAACTGCAGAACTGTCAAAACCTCCATGTGTCTCCATTTTTCCTCTTTGCCTCTCTTCCCCATGCCTCTCCCTCCCTCCAAGTCTCCTTCTCTCTCCCCATGCCTCACCCTCCCCATGCCTCTCCCTCCATGTCTCCTTCTCTCCTCCATGCCTCTCCCTCCCTCCATGTCTCCACTCTCCCCCATGCTTCCATCGTCACATGTCTCCCCCTCTCCCTCCATGTCTCCGCCTTCCCTTTCTCCCTCCATGTTTCTCCCTTTGCCTCTCTTCCCCATGCCTCTCCCTCCATGTCTCTTTTTCTCCCCATTCCTCTCCCCCCCATTTCTCCTCCTCTCCCCATGCTTCCCTCTCCCCCATGTCTCCTCCTCTCCCTCCATGTCTTCCCCTTCCCTTTCTCCCTCCACGTGTCTCCATTTTTCCTCTTTGCCTCTCTTTCCCATGCCTCTCCCACCCTCCAAGTCTCCTTTTCTCCCCCCATGCCTCTCCTTCCCCCATGCCTCTCCTTCCATGTCTCCTTCTCAACCACATGCCTTTCCCTCCCTCCATGTCTCCTTCTCTCCCCCATGTCTCCCCCTCTCCCCCATGCTTCCCTCTCCCCATGTTTCCCCCTCTCCCTCCATGTCTCCCCCTTCCCTTTCTCCCTCCATGTGTCTCCCTTTTCCCTTTTGCCTCTCTTCCCCATGCCTTTCCCTCCCTCCATGTCTCCTCTCCCCACATGCCTCTCCCTCCCCCATGCCTCTCCATCTCTCCATGTCTCCTCTCCCCATGCCTCTCCCTCCCCTATGTCTCCTTCTTTCCCCCCATGCCTCCCTCTTCCCCTCTCCCTCTATGCCTCTCCCATCTCTCTTACCTTCTGCTCCTGCTCCGTGCTGCCAGTCTGCTGGCTCTTCCCTCTGCAGGCTCCTCCCCCTGTCAGCAGACACAGAGGGCAGGAGGGGGGCATTTTTGCCACCCCCAAAGAGGTGACACCCGGGCGCTCCTCCCCCTGCACCCCCCCCCCCCTTCCTACGCTACTGGGTGGGGGATACCGAGCAGAGTATTCCATCTACAGCCTACTGGGAGGTAAACTCACACATCCTCCCAGTGCACAAAGCCAGGTGCTATTCTGCACAGATTCGGGAGTGAACCAGTGGAATCTCCCCCGTACTGATACACCAGAGCACCAGTGCCTGGACCATGGCCTTGAATGACAGTGGGACCTTCTTCGTCTAATGCTGCTTCCTTATAAATAGCCAGCTTGGGTAGTGCCAGGAGCAGATTGAGGAAGATGCATCTTGCCTTTTTGCTCCGGGACACAGGGCACCCAAGAATAAAAAGGTGAGGGGAGAAATGTAGTGAGAACTGCAGAAGGAGAACCCTCAAGAGTGATAAGTGGGTTTGCAGAATGGCACAACTAAAATAAATTTGATAAACATACTCTCCCTTGCCACAGAATGCACAAGTGGCTTGAGAGTCTGTGAAATTAGCCAAGCACTCTCTCATGCTCAGTGCACTATGGAGTACTCTCCAAATAAAGTCCCCTGTGGGTTGTGGAACCAGAACAATATCTTGCCATCATCAGCTAGAACTTGACACAATGTATTAAATGATTAAGCAGATACTTTATAAGAAGGTTGAGTTTAAAAAGAATCCTGGGGGGGGTATACTTATCAGAGTACTCAATCTATAGCACACTGGGAGGTAAACACACAGAACCTGCCAGTGGACAAAGCTAGGAGGTACATTGCCCGGATACAGGAGCACACCAGTGTCCTCAGCATGGCCTCTCATGGCAATGGAACCTCCTCAGCCAAACACTGCTTCCTGAACTTATAAATAGCTAGTTTGGCTAATTCCAGGAGCAGGTTAATGAGGTCCCTTGTCTTGTTGCCCCAAAACACTAGGCATCCAAAAAATAAAAAGATGATGGGGAGAAATGCAGCCAGAGTGACAAAAGCGTATCAAAATAAATGTGATTCACTGACTCTCCTTTGCCACAGAATGGACAAGTGGCTGGAAAGTCTGTGAAATTGGCCAAGTACTTATGCTCAGTGCACCATGGAACACTCTCCATCTGCCCTGGTCAGCAAGAAATGGAGCTAGTGTATTAAACAGCAAATTCCCCACATGACTGGCTTTTTAAAGGGCCAGTCAATGGACACTCCATATCCACACCTGGTGGTAGGTAGGGAAAAAGCCCTGTGAAGGAAAATGAGAGAGTCGGGGGAGATAGCATTCTTAATCTCCAGGTGCAAGGATTCTGGAACATTGGGTGTTGCATATCCCAGATGTAGTGCAAACTCCTCGGGTCTCATAAGAAATAACCGCCAATCATACCCCATGTTGTGCAACTAGTGATAAAAACTGGATGGCAGTGCACACCACTGCAGAGAAGGATCTGCTTACAGATATCTCTGCTGAAGGTGGAAGGTGTGTAACTGGGGGTACACACAGTATATTTTACAGAGGTGCTACCTTGACCAGCCTTTTAAAGGGCCAGTCAAAGGACACTCCACATCCCCACCTGGTGGTAAAGAAATAAACTGTAAAGAAAATAAAAAACTTAAATAAGGAGGTGAAGTTCAAATGAATCCTGATGGGGGAATACTGAGCAGAGTACACCATCTACAGCTGGGAGATAAACTCATCCATCCTCCCAGTGGACAAAGCCAGGTGGCACTTGGCCCGGATAGGGGAGTGCACCAGTGCCTGGTACATGGTCTCGCATGACAGAGGAACCTCCTCAGCCAACACTGCTTCCTGGACTTATATATAGCCAGCTTGGCTAATGCCAGGAGCAGGTTGACAAGGTCCCTGGCCCTATTGCCCTGTGAAACTGATCACCCCAAAAATAAAAATATGTGGGGAGAAATGCACCCAGAACTGCAGGAGGAGGCCTCTCAATAATAATTATTATTATAGTTCATTTATAACGCAGCAACATATTCCGTAGCGCTGTACCTAAGTTAAGTTCAGACAAAGATAAATACAAACTAACATATAGCAAAGCAAGGAGGGCCCTGTCTTTGAGCAAGGAATCCAGTGTCCATGGTGCATTCCCAATGGACAAGTGGACAGAATGGACAAGTGGCGGGATAGTCCGTAAAATTAGCCAGGTATTTTCTCGTGCTCAGTGCACCATGGAGCACTCTTCAACTTAAATCCCTGGTGGGTCATGGAACTAAAGAGGAATAAAGTTCCCTCCACCTGGGCTTCTTGCCCTCGTCAGCTGGTAGGCCAGGAAATGCACTGTAGGCCAGGAAATGCACTGTATGAAATGCACTGTATGAAGCACGAGAGAATGCAAGCTCATTCTCAGGATGCCACGAAAGCATGCTGAGTTTATGTCCCTCAACCTCAAGAGGTTAGGGACAGGAGAAGCCTGGGGGGAATCACAGGGCTTGTGTCCAATGCAAACAGCCGGAGCGAGGGATGTTGGAACGGTGCATGTGGTACTCCGACCTGCAAAGGGCCCCGAAGGAAGATGCAAGAGTCGGGGGAGATGGCATTCTTAATCTCCTGCAGCTTTGGGACCTTGGGTGTTGCGTACCCCAGACGGAGCGCAAGCTACTGGGGTGACACCCAATCAGAATATTCCTAGTCCAGGTGATCCCCGCCTCGTGTCATCCGTGCTTGACTAAGGCGGCTGATGATACTGGGGGACTAAAATAGTGGAGAACCTAATGCTGGGTTATGCAAAAGAGGCTCTGTAAACAATTCATCCTATAAGAGGCACGCCTTGGCTGGTCACGGAGACCATGCTCCAGGCCTTGATTGTTTCATGGTAGTATGCTGGCAACACCGAGAGGTCTCTCCCAGACCCCTCAGGCCTGATAAGAAATAAAAGTGGGATGCCCCTGCGCACCACTGCAGAGAAAGATCTGCTTACAGGTATCTCTGCTGAAGGCAGAAGGTGTGTAACTGGGGGTACACACAGTATATTTTACCAGGGTTTACACTGATTGGCATTTTATAGTACCCGCACCTGGTGGTATGGATAAGGAAAAGAAATCTGTAAAATAAAAAAAAATCAATAGCCACAAATTTTCCAGAACATGCTGCGAGTTACGGGCTTTAGAAGCAAATCCGTAAACCATTTATTGAACATTGGATGTACGGCCATGAACGTGATCAATTAGTCAAACCCGTAGTTACTGGTTAAGATGGAGCCAATGGCAACAGAGATCGATAAAGCCATAAATATGAAATCCTATTACATGCAAGTTCCATTATATGTATTAACACATTGATTGCCGGGATCGATCTAACACGGAAATTGAACAGGAAATAAAGTATTTTACATTGCCGATTTGTGAGCTTGAGAACGTTGTGCTATTAATTCTAATACCTAACATCACTTTCCCTGTATTTATATGTACAGTAGTGTGTGTATATTTGCATATACAGTGCTACGGATTTGACTTTTAGCCTTTTAGCCCCTTGCGGGCCCTCCCTAGCACCCGCAGGCTTTTTGGCTCCATTTGTGGTTTACAGGCTTGAATGCCAGTGAATTTGTTGAAATTTAATAGCGCGATTGGAACGTAACAGTTACGGATTTTCATGTCCCGTAGGGTTTTATCGTCCCTACCCCGCAAGTTGCTTTACAAGGCCAATTTAATAGCCGTAAGCCTTGAGCCCTACATTACGAGCTACGGTTTTACACGTTAGGTGAATTTAATGTGGCTAACAGTATTATCCATGTAGTGAAATTAGTACCTCTCTTTTCTGTTGCTAATTAGTTTTTTTCCTGCAGCTTTGGCTGGTTGGTAGTGTAAACCAATGGCTTAATTTATATAATTTACTTTCTAGAAAATATGGCACTAGAGTTTCTTTTCAACCCTACTTTTTTTGACTTGGTAAAATAATATGTAGATGGGTGCTGATAAATGTGGTAAACTAGCATATACACAAGTGTATTCTTTGTAGCAGGGCTGTGGGACTATTAGTATATCATGTGTATAACCTAATTGCTACTGCATTTTCTCTCACCTTTTCAATGCCTGTTGGGCAAGGCTTTATGGTATACCATCACCTACATACTGAATGCTAGAAATTTTTAGTTAAAGTTTTAGTAGTCATCAAGAAATGAGTAATTTAGATACTGTATGCCGTGCACATGCATGCTTTTATATAGATATGTTATATGTAAACCATAAACCATTACATTCAGTCATAAATAATGTATTAATTTATTTGTTCATAGCATATTAGAGGTAACCACATAGATTATTAAAAAATACCCATGTCCAAAGGTGTAGGAGGCAAATTAATTCTGTGGTGGTGGTGGGGGGTGATAAAACTCACAATATATACGGACCATAAAACACATTCTATACACATACATACACAAATTGAAAATTCCTGGGATGGCGGTGTTTTAGAATGTCTACCAGTTTCTTTAGCCCCAGTCCTTACAATTGAGAGACTTCAGAGCAAGAAGGTAAACAATGGAATATAGCCTTTTCCGTGTCAGTGCAAAGACAACACTAGAAGACTAATTCACATTGCCATTATACTAATAAGGTTCCGAGTCTACCTTTGTGACCTATTAAATACCTATTAAATACAGCTAATATAGCTATTCAAGACTGACTATGTGAGAGCATATTAGATGTATTGTTTTGTCCCACACTAACAGCCTCATTAAATTAGAAAAACGTTCTAACGATGTTTGAACGTTAGGTCTGCGAGCTTGAAATATGACAGTTTACAGATTAGACCTGGGGCTAGCAACGTATGAGCTCGCAGCACAGCCATTCCCCGATGACCGAGTCAAACTGAAAAGTCTGCGAGATGATCTTGCAGGCTTCACACCTCATCACTTGCCGCAAGGGGCCCAATTGGGACCTCCGTGGCAGTTCTAAACATAAGCCCTGCCATGTGGGGTACTCCAAGTACCCCCCCGGCACCTAAAATTTACTGCCCTATGCTGGGGGTCCCCGTTGGGACCCACAAAGTGTCCCCACATTAACCCTTGCAGTGGGGTTCGCCGATCGGCATCGATCGAGACCCCTGCTGCGTTTAAAATTTGAAATTTCCTTAAATCTTTAAAGGATGCTAAACGTCCAGAAAGGACCTGCGCTAAAATAAAATATTAACCCCTGCCGCGGGGTTACTATAAGTACCCCCCTAGGCACCTAAAATTAACCCAGTCACTCATGGGGCTCCATACAGATCCCCATGAGCCCCTAATGACCCCTATAACTCATGGGGCTCTATACAGAGCTCCACAAGCCCTTAATTAACCCTGTCACTCATGTGGCTCTATACAGAGCCCCATTAGCCCTTAAATAACCATATAACTCATGGGGCTCTATACAGAGCCCTATGAGTCCTTAATTAACCCTGTCACTCATGGGGCTCTATACAGAGCTCCACGAGCCCTTAATTAACCCTGTCACTCATGTGGCTCTATACAGAGCCCCATTAGCCCTTAAATAACCATACAACTCATGGGGCTCTATACAGAGCCCTATGAGTCCTTAATTAACCCTGTCACTTAAACAATCCTGTCACTCATGCTGCTCTATACAGAGCCCCATGAGCCCTTAATTAGCCCTGTCACTCATGGGGCTCTATACAGAGCCCCATGAGTCCATAATTAACCCTATCAGTCTCATAAGGGTCTATACAAAACTTATGGGTCACTAATTAACCCCATTAGGCCAATAGGGGTCTATATAGACCCATATAGGAAACTAATTAACCACTATAATAAGGAGGCTCATGACACAAAGTCTAAACACTACACTATTAACCCTAACTATACCCCATTAACCCCTTAACCCTAACTATACCATACAGACCCCCATAAGCCTCTCTTTAAACCAATCAGTCCCATATGGTTCTATGAAAACACTCATAGGACAATCAGAACCCTAATATTAACCCCATAAGTGCCATAAGGGTCCTCCAGGACCCTCATGACACTAAATACAAACACTACACTATCCCCCCAATAAACCACTAAATCTAAACTAATCTCCCTCTAACCCAACCTACTAACACCTACACTACCTACCTACCCCCTATTAAACCCCCACCCAACTAATTGCACAAAATAAAAAAAGCTAAGTTACAAGAAATAAAAAAAAACTTACACCCCCCCTACAAAAAATAAAGAAAAGAACATTACAACCCCATTACAAAAATAAAAAAAATAATTAGACACCTGCAAAGAAAATACATACACATATATACTTATCATTACAATACAGCAATATGTGCATTACAAATATATACTATTAACCCCCTAACTACAATACATTTCCCCCTATCTACATTACATATCCCCCTGAATACATCATTTTACCCCTATCTATAAAACATTACCCCTATCTATAAAACATTAGCCGTATCTACATAACATTACCCCCTATCTATTAAACATTTCCCCTATCTACATAACATATTCCCCTATCTATAGTACATTTCCCCTATCTATAATATATTAAACCCTAAATCTAAGCTAAAATAGAATAAATAAGACCACTTGCCTTTGCAGATGTCCCTTTAGATCGCACCCCTAGGAAAAAAAGAAACATGAAATTACCGCATATAAGCCGCGCCTTTTTTCTGATTTTTGAGCTTGCGAGTTACGGGTGCGGCTTATATTCGCGACCGTAAAAAAATCATTGCTGATTTGCGAACTTTGCTTGTTACGTGTGCGGCTTCTATTCGCGAACGCAAAATTACTGCCGATTTGCGTGATAGCAAGTTAAGGGTTGCTGATTTTCGTGCTTTAGACTGCGGTATTGTATAGCGATTTACGGTTTAAGTGATTCTAACATCCCTGTAAAGCCTGTAACCTGTAAAAAAAAGCTACCGTGCTAATTAGAAAGCCTGTTTCTTGCAATGGCTGATCACTTTGAGAGTCTTTTTCTCTCCAATTTTCCGGGTGCGGCTTATATTTGAGTCCTATCTTTTTTCTATTATTTCCCCTTGAACTTTACCGGTGCCGCTTATATGCGGGTGCGGCTTATATTCGGACCAATACGGTACTACAAAATGAAACCCTACATAGAATAAATAAATAATTCTAAAAACAGTATTAAACTTACCTTTCCAGCACGTCCCCGTCCATCTTCTTGTCTTCTCCGGCTCGGCCCCAGGAAAAAAGAAGCATCACATTAGTCACACATACATAAATAAACACCACATAAATAAACAATAACCATTCTAAATTTAAAACTTACCTGTCCGCGATGTCCAGTTCTCCTCCTCTTCTGCCCCAGCTTGGCCTTTGAAGAATCCAGGCTCTAATTTTTGTTTTTTTAAAGTAATGGAGCTTCTCCTTCGAGGAGCTCCCCGACGTTAATGATGCATCTAGGCCTTCTTCCGGTAGTGGGGGGTTGCAATGTTCTTTTTTTTTTTTTGTAGTGGGGGTTTGTAATGTTCTTTTTTATTTTTTGCAACGTAGCTTTTTTATTTTGTGCAATTAGTGGGGTAAGGGGTTTAATAGGGGGTAGGTAGGTAGTGCAGGTGTTAATAGGTTAGGGTTAGAGGGGGGTTAGTTTAGATTCAGTGGTTTATTGGGGGATAGTGTAGTGTAGTGTTTGTACTTAGTGTCATGCATGAGGGTCCTGAAGGAACATCATGGCACTTAATATAAGGGTTCTAATCATCCCATGAGGGTCTTCATAGACCCTTATGGGACTGATTGGGTTAAAAAGAGGCTTACAAGGGTCTGTATGGACCCCCATAGGTGATGGTTAAATAGCGCTAGTTAGGTCCAGTTAGGGTTAAATAGGTCTAGAGCGGATAAATAGGCCCATTTAGGCTTAAATAGGACTTGATAGGGTTGAATTGGCCCAGTCAGGGTTAAATAGGGCTAGCTAGGGTTAAATAGGCACAGTTAGTGATATTGGGTCCAGATAGGGTTAACAGGGTATAGTTAGGGTTAAGGGGTTAATGGGGTATAATAAGGGTTAATAGTGTAGTGTTTAGACTTTGTGTCTTAGGGTCCTGGAGGACCCTCATGGCACTTATGGTGCTATTATAGGGGTTAATTAGTGTCCTATATGGGTCTATAAAACCCCCTATTGGCCTAATGGGGTTAATTAGTGTCCCATAAGGGTCTGTATAGACCCTTATGAAACTGATAGGGTTAATTATGAGCTCATGGGGCTCTGTATAGAGCCCCATGAGTTATAGGGTTAATTAAGGGCTTGTGGGACTCTGTATAGAGCCCCATGAGTGACAGGGTTAATTAAGGGCTCATGGGGCTCTGTATAGAGCCCCATGAGTGACGGGGTTAATTTTAGGTGCCTGTGGGGGTACTTATAGTACCCCTGCAACAAAGGCTAATATTTTTTATAGCGCGAGTCATTTCGGGACCTTTACGGTATTTAAAGGACATGGGAGGCGTGAAATTTCAAATGCAGCAGGTGTCAAGATCAATGCCGATCGGGGACACCCGCTGTGAGGGGTTAATGTGGGGACATTTCGGAGGTCCCGGTGGGGACCTCCAGCATGGGGGGCGTCAATGTTGGGTGCCGCGGGGGTACTTGGAATACTACCGTGGCCGGGATTGGCTAAGGACCTGCAGCAGGAATTTTGAATATTTTAGATGCAGTGGGGGTCTTGATCGATGTCAATCGGGGACATCTGCTGTAAGGGGTTAATGTGGGGACACTTCGGAGGTCCCGTTGGGGATCTCCAGCATAAAGGAGGGTTAATGTTAGGTGCCACGGGTGTACTTACAATACCCCACGGCCTGGACAGGCTAATACTGTGCCGCGGGGCCCTTTATTTGAAAATTTTAAATGCAGAGAGGGTCTCAGTCGATGCCTTTCAGGGATGCAAGGATTAATGTGGGGAGGCTGCGGGGGTCCCCATAGAGACCCCTGCAGCATGGTGGTGTGTTTAGGGTGCAGAGGGAAGCAGTAGAACGAGGGGTCGGGTTGCTGTGAGGCAGCACGTATAGGCCTTTGTATCACTATCGGGCACTTTTTTTGTGCTTGTTGGGATATTAGCGAGGGACGAGGTCCACCCCATAGATTAAGGTGCGTGTGTGTTGTACGTAGCTCTAATCTGAGCTATTTTCGGCAGTTTTTGGCCGTAATCTCACTAAGTCGGCTGCGAGGAACATTTTGAGGAATTGGCCCTCGCTAACAGCTCTACGGGGCCTTTAGTGAGGGCCGAGGGAACAACAAGGAGCAATTTAATGAAACTGTAAGTTTTATGGACACATACATTGGTATATTTTTTGTACCTGTATGTGAAACACTGCTTTATTATACCCTTGATGATAAAGGATAACAATTAATAAAATGGAAAAAGTGGTTAAAACCAAGTAACTGGTTTTAATTGTAAACAATAAATGTAAAGCTTTATCCACCCTTTTTTCGGTCTAACCCTGTCAAAGTACACAATCATTACCATCACAATATACCATTAGGGGATTATTAGCTAGTCTTAAAAAGGGATCCTTGTCTCCTTCTGCTTTGACCTTAATACACATTGGGCCCGATTCAATTGCCCAATTCGTAAATTTATACACACTTAAAATCACTCTTAATATTGCTACATTTTCGTCAAATGTTACTTATTGGCACTAATGAATTCTTAAGTCAATAGAATGCATATAAACATTTATTTAAAAAAAACAACCAAAGCCAAATTTATGAGTTCAAGGCATTTGCAAGTAGCTAATTGAATAAGGCTATATGCCTTCACATGGGTGATGTCTGAAGTAGATATGATAGTCCGATTTACATACCCACTCCAAGACACATAGGGCCATTGAATCTAGGAGTATGTCCCTTGGATGTCCTATGAATATTCTAAATTAGTTTTACTTGCAATGATGTGTGCCTTCTCTTTTTTAGAATCAAAATAAAGAAATTACATGTCCTACAAATATAGGATTATCATCTTCTGTTTTGGGCACTTCCATTTTGATCGGCTGGCTTGCCTGTAGTGGAAGTATTAATCAACTGGGAGTTGTTCTGCTCTTTAGTTCTATTATTATAAGTGGCTTTTTACTGTGACAGTAGAGCAGAAGCTTTCGGAATCCTCTGTTCCTCCTATTCCGCTCAAATATCTAATGAGAACCATGATAAAATATCTTCTACCATTTAAAATGCTGTATTTATGTTATTTAAACTTTACATAGTTACATAGTTACATAGTAATTAAGGTTGAAAAAAGACTTTCAGTCCAACAAGTTCAACCTGTTAAGATCTCCTCTGATCTGCAATATGCGGAATAGTTATTAATTAAATAATTATTAATAGTATAGTATTGGAGGATGAATAAAGAGTTAGTCCATCAAGTTCAACCTTTTTAGATCTCTATTGATCTTTTTAATGTGGACTATTTATTATTATTTGTTAATTGTTATTTGATCCAGAGGAAGGCAAACAGAAAAAAAAAAACCCATTGAAACTTTGCCAATTGTCTCATAAGGGGAAAAAAAAGCAAAATTCCTTCCTGACCCCAGAAACTGGCGATCAAATTTCTCCCTGGATCAATACTCCTTCGCTAGTTATGTAGGATAGCCTTGAATGACCTCTTTATTCAAAAATATATCTAACCCCTTTTTGAAGTTGTCTATCGAATTCGCTGTCACCACCTCCTTTGGTAGAGAATTCCACAGTTTAACCACCCTAACTGTGAAGAACCCTTTTCTTTGTTTAAGGTGAAATCTTTTTTCCTCTAACCTCAAAGGATGTCCTCTTGTCAGTTGAAAATCTCTTGCTACAAAAAGTTCACTTGACAATGCCTTATATTGACCCTGGATGTATTTATATAACGTAATCATATCTCCTCTTAGACGCCTTTTTTCTAGCGAAAATAAGTTTAATTTTGTTAGTCTTTCTTCATAACTTAGCCCCTCCATTCCCCTTATTAGTTTTGTAGCCCTTCTCTGTACTTTTTCCAGCTCTAAAATGTCTAATACTGAACCTTGAGGAACCCCACTTATCACATTAGACCAATCGGAGTATGTTCCATTCACAACAACCCTTTGCTTCCTGTCTTTTAGCCAGCTCTCGATCCATGAGCAGATATTTACTGAAATTCCTGTATCCCTTAGTTTGCTCACTAGTCTTCCATGTGGCACTGTATCAAATGCCTTTGAAAAATCTAAAAAGATTACATCCACTGAGTTGCCCTGATCCAAGTTCGTACTAACCTCCTCATAAAAACTAATTAGATTGGTCTGACACGACCTATCCTTCATAAATCCGTGTTGACTGCTACCTATGATCCTGTTCAAATAGACATATTCTTGTATTCTGTCCCTTATTAACCCTTCTAAAAGCTTCCCAACTACAGAAGTGAGGCTCACTGGTCTATAATTCCCCGGATTTGCTCTAGATCCCTTCTTAAATATAGGTATCACCTCTGCTTTTCTCCAGTCATCTGGTATAGACCTTGTAGTGAGTGAGTCTTGAAAGATTAGATATAATGGTTTGGCTATTACAGAACCCAGCTCCCTCAGTACCCTTGGATGTATTCCATCAGGACCTGGGGCTTTATTAACATTTATTTTCTCCAACCTCTTTTGTATTACTTCCTGCGTTAACCAATTATTTAGTGATGGTAGTGTAGCCCCATTATGTTGCGGTGTCCCAACCACTGGTACCTCCCTTGTGTATACCGAAGAAAAGAACCTATTTAGCTCATCTGCCTTTTCCTAGTCACTAATTATCAGATGGCCTGTGTCACATTGTAATGGTCCTATCGATTCCTTCCTGGCCTTCTTCCCATTAATATATTTAAAAAATATTTTAGGGTTAGTCTTACTTTCCATTGCAACTGACTTCTCATTTTCTATTTTAGCCAGTCTAATAGCCCTTTTGCAAGACTTGTTGATTTCCTTATAGTCACATAAAGCTGCCTCTGTTCCCTCCTTCTTGTATAATTTAAATGCATGTTTCTTTTTCCTCATCATGATCTTTAAGTCATTGTTAAGCCACATGGGATGTGATTTACTCCTATTCATTTTGTTTCCACATGGTACATGCTGATGAGTATGTTTATTTAGTAAGGATTTGAATGTTGTCCATTTATTTTCAGTATTCTTCCCTGTAAGTTCTTTGTCCCAGTCTATATGTTGTATTGCTGCTCGTAGCCCATTAAAGTTAGCCCTTTTAAAATTTAGAGTTCTTGTTGGCCCCTTACAACTCTGTTTTTTGTATTCAATCTCAAATGAGACTGTGTTGTGATCACTGTTCCCCAAGGGTTCCCCTATTTTTACATTTGATATTAAATCAATATTACTTGTGATGACTAAATCCAAGATTGCCCCATTTCTAGTAGGTTCTTGTATTACTTGGGCCAGATAATGATCCCTGAGTGTACTCAAGAACCTGCTCCCCTTAGCTGAGCTGCTGGTCTCATTTATCCAGTTAATTTCAGGGTAATTAAAGTCTCCCATTATTAGAACTTGCCCACGCTTAGCTGCATTTCCAATCTGTAACAATAATTGTATTTCCTCACTTTCAGCTATATTTGGGGGTTTATAGCATACTCCCACCAATATGCGTTTAGAATAAGCTCCTCCACTATTTAGCTCAACCCACAAAGATTCAATGATGCCGTTAGTGCCAGCATAAATATTTTCTTTGACTATAGGCTTAAATTCAGGCTTAACATAAAGACAGATCCCTCCTCCTCTTTTACCATTTCCCCTATCTTTCCTAAATAGGTTATAACCATCCAGATTAACAGTCCAGTCATGAGATTCATCCCACCATGTTTCCGTAATGCCTATTAAGCCCCATTTTTCTTGTACTGCTAATATTTCTAGCTCATCCATTTTCCCAGGCAAACTTCTTGCAAGCATACACTTTATGTTGCTATGGCTCTGCTGTTGTGAAGTGCCTGCCACTGTATTTGATGCCCCTATTAATATCTCCCTACTTTCTATTGTAACCCTCCCCCCTTCTCCTCCCCCATGGGTAACTAATTCATCCCTTTCCCTCTCTACCCTAATATCCCCAATACTTCTATATAGTCCCTCCCCCCCACCTACAAGTTTAAAAACTCCCCCAGCCGTTCTACCATCCTATCCCCTAGCACAAAAGCGCCCTCATCATTAAGGTGCAATCCATCCCTGCTATAGAGATTGTACCCAAGTGAGAAGTCAGCCTAGTGCTCTAAAAACCCCAAACCCTCTGCACTGCACCACTTTTTTTTAAATAAAAGTGCACATTCAGGTTCTTCAAAATAAAAATCACTAAAGCAGATTGACCAATCACAGATTCCTTGTGTGTATTGTTTGATATAATACAAATCATACAAACAGTCTTGTTTCTCTGACAGAAGGGAATTCATTGAATATTGTACGTACTTATCCAAAATGTATACTAATATGTAATAGCTCGGAAAAGGAATAAGAATGAACCAAATAAGTTTAGTTTACAATCCAGGCACTAGGGTTTGCCGTATTTCAGTGCATTGGGTCAATGGAAATGATAGGCAAGCAACAGCTCTGTCTTTTATACACAATGAGATACTGTAGAGATGCAGCAAGCATAAGTCATACATTTTTCATGAACAACTCTACAAAAGAGCAGACACTGGCCATATTGATAACCTATTTTCATTCGAAAACATGAATTGTGGACAAAGGAATTTGACCTTATTATTACCCTTGTTGTGGTGACGTTACTTCCACAGACTAAACTACGAACTGCATATAGTCAATAATGCAGAATTTATCAGACCCCCGAGGGCAGAACATTGGTGTCCTATGGGTGATGTCTAAATTAGATGATAGGTATGTGTGTATACTGCAGTGGCCATTTGCGCTGGCAGATGTGCTCAGCTAATGGCTGACAGTGGAGATGGCTGCGAAGGGAATTCATTTGATGAAAATGTGTAAAATTAGACACTGGGGTATTAACACAGAGGTTTTATGACTCAATATCTGACATCTACAATACACAAAAAGAGGCAATCAGTAAAGTCACATATGCAAGAGATAATCAGAATAAATATTCCTCAAACAAAGAATCAATTTCTGTTAAATAAATTGTCATTGATATATGTGATTTATGAGCTGTGAGGTTTGCTGTGTCTGCACATGTGAAGCGCAGAACACTATTTAGGATCTAGAAAGATTCTCAAGTAGCTATTTTATTGTTTTCTGTCCAAATGTTCCTTCAGTTTCGTTTTAAATGGCACAGAAAAGGTCTATTTATTGAAGAAATGAAAAGTACACACCATTGGTTGCAATTACAAATTCTGAGTGGACGCTTATTAATATTGACCTAGATATTTGAGTTATGGGATATATAACTTCACCGAAAGATTCACATTCTGAGCTAATGGTTTTAACAACAGTTATTAATTACAATTTGCAGTTGGGTGTTAAAAAGGTAAGCATGTCCAGTCGAAAAAAAGGTAGTAATAATAATAGAGATGTTTAAATGTTAAATGTGTGTCATTATACATATTTATAACAACTGGACATCCTTATCATCTTTATAGACTGACACTACTAATATTGATTAATTGCTGTAGATAAAACTATTAAATGATGTGACTTTACAAAGAAGAAGGTGTGTTCGTACATCGTTCTCGATGAGGACTTCGACATCACGTTAATTGGTTGACTGGGCTCTGTGTGTCCAAAAATGATGAAGTAGTTTGATTTGGGCATGCAATGTCCTGTCACATAGGGCAGACATATGATGACACTATCGGTGATGTGCGGACAGCCCTACTTTCTTTCAGCATAAGCAGCTTGCCTTGCCTCAAGGTTTGCGAGCCTTGTGAATATGGCTGCACCTTGCTGGATGATTCAGTTTGAGAGTTTCCTTGGTAGCAGTTCTCCTATGCATGGGGGGTCCCAAGATTTTGAACTGTTGGACTATTTGGGACCCTGGATTAACATGGATTATTCATATTCTCTCTTCCTTTCTCTCTGCTGACACTGTCCTCCCAGTCTGGACACTTGAACTTCTACATCTACATCTACATTATTATTGTCCTCCAAGTTGTGTGATATCACTGCTAAAATTAGCATAATATTCATAATTAGTTTTGGCCAATCACAGGAAGCTAATACATGTTAATACATTGTAGCAATCTGTGGTACACCAGCATTGGTTTGATCTGGAAATCGCCAGTGGTATTCCCACCCAGAAGAAGGGTTAGATGGTCTTTGGCTGCTTTGAATCCTGGTGCTTGCTTCTGCTTGCACAATATGAAGGTGCACCTTGACATTTTCCTTCCAGAACAGTCCAGCCTCATCAACGTTGAATATCAGTTCTGGAGGATAAATGTCTCTTTCTTCAATCTCTTTTAAAATGGTTGTAGAGGCTGCAGCAGCTTCAATGTCAGCATTCATCGCTTCTCCTGTAATTTTGATGTCTTACAGGTTGTTTCTTTTCTTGAGGAGTTTAAACCAACCTCTGCTGACTGAAAAGCGTTCGGTCATATATTTAACATATTTGGCTTTGAATATGCCCATAGATGCGTCTGGCCTTCTCCATTGATGATGGCCTGACTGAGAGGCATGTTGTGCTCTGTCTCATCAATCCAGATGGAAAGCCCCTTCTTCACTTTCTCCAGGGCATAGCTTCTGGATCGGGTAATCTTTTTGACAAAGATGTAGTTCCGGTGGTTGCCAAAGACTTGGTCTTCTCCTAATTTTTGAGGATGGTACAAATTGTGGAAGTTGGCAACTTTAAATCCGCTCCAATGTCCACTTGGCACTCTCCTTTTTTCCAAGCATTCTAGCACGTTCGTCTTCACATTCAGAGAAATGCTTTAGCACTTCAGTTTGGGCTGGTCTTCCTTGTGCTCACTCATGTTCTGTAATACAGTACAAAAACAATACAATTACTGTAGAGTTTATTGACCAATTAACAAGGGAACAAGAAAAATATTCTGTACGTTGTCTCTGAACTTCTAAGGTAGAAACTAATCTGTCGCTGTGTCTCTTTTAATGCTGTGGGGTGGATCGGAGCATAAAACAGAGTACTGCAAGTAAAAAAATAGCGTTATAATAGGGCACAGTGTTAAACTGGGATCGATGCACAAATAAAGCACTATAGCAGAGGTTATCGCTATATTGGGTAGCGTTAAGCGGGGTATACCTGTATATTGGTAGACTGATTCATCTACATTGCTAAATGTTGGAGCTACCTGCTGTCTGGCAACACCCAGATCTACCCGCTTGTCTCCAGGTTCCTACTTGTCTAGCAACACCCAGAGCTGCATGCCTTTCTCCAGCTACCTACCTTTCTAGAGCGCCCAGAGCTTTCTGACAGTCGCCTATTACCTAGACCTGTCTTCCACTACTAGCATTCCTACAACCTGCCCTTTATCTCTTTTTTTGTTACAGTTCAGTTTCTTGGTGCCTTCCTGCAATTGTGCTCCTATTTGTCTTGTCTCCAACAACGACCCTCTTACAACCACTGTCTTCCATAGTATAGGTTGATCCGTCAATGTTTAAATTACTGAGAAAACAGAGCAATGATGTATCCGTTTAGACTTTACACACACAAATAGCTCAATAACCAGTTGGGTCCAAAATAAAATAAAGCGCTTCCAAATATGGATTTATGTCTAATCAAAAACACTTGTTAAAACAATACTATCTTTAAGAAAGAGAGAGCAATCAGATTATATTTTGTTAGACATTTTTTGATGGACATAAATCTAAGTCCTTTTTTTAAATGCTGGGGTCTGTAGAAATGCATATTTTTACTTAACTCATTGACTCCATTTGGGATGAATGAAAATATAAATTATACAGTTTCATTTGATAGTTTAAACTTACCTACCTGTTAATTCTGTGTCCTCCTTTTGTTTGAGATCACTCTCTAAATTTTTGTATATATGTATATATATATTTCACCACAACAATCATTTAATATATGGTGTGCAAAAGATTGATAGAAGCCCTCCACCGTACAGTAGTACAGTATATAAATAGCACATTCGTGTTCACATTTGAATGTCTAAAACAAGTTTAAAAAAACTGCTCCCTGCTCAGAATTCCTAGAAATACAGTTATTACACTACATTCTGGGAAGCTGAGCAGGGACATGCAAATGTGCCCACAAATGGCTTGCTCTTCAATCCATAAACCATTTTAAACATGGTGTCCTTTAAGCTTATGCCCGCTGCATTACACAGCTTTTATGCAAAGCCAGGGTTGGATTATACACAAGCTAGGAATCCTACCCACGTAGAGCTGTTTCATTAGCGTGGGGCAAGATCCCAGCTTGACAGGCTGCAATGAGCGACGAAGGCCGCCATAAATCTCTTGATCGGTCAAGCGTGTAATCTCTACAATTCCAATCATGCTATTAAATTTCAACAAAATCACTCGCGAGCAGGCTCGTAACACGCAAATGTAGCCCAAAGCCCAACTAGTGCTGGAGAGGACTCACAAGAGGGGTAAAGTCCAATCCGTGGCACTTTATATGCAAATATCAGCACACTACTGTACATTTATTGAAAGGGAACGTGATGTCAGGTCTTAGAATTAATAGCACAACATTCTCAAGCTCGCAAATCGTCCCACGAAAATTCTTGATTTCATGCTTAAATTTTGTGTTATATCGATCCCGGCAATCAATGTGTTAATACATGTGATGGAACTCGCATGTAATAGAATATCATATTTACTGTTGTATCAATATTGCATTACATCTGGAATGTGGGTCCGATCATAAATCGTATTTGAATAGTTCAATGCTCTGCCCTAACATTATACCAACTCCCCAACAATCCAGCTCCGCCTATCTGCCAGTCCTCACAAATGTGCCTCCTCCAACTCAACCACCAAGAGACAAATTGGGAAGTCCAGTACACTACCTGGGGTCTGCAGCCATCTGTAAAAAAATAAACTCCAGAGACTGCAACTTCAGTGGTTTTCGAATGCTCCACGTCTGCTCCGCTTGTCATAACTCCCATGCCAGGCCTATCTGTTCCACTCTTAATAATCAGAAATGACAACCCCAATGCCCTCAACTAGTGATGTCCCGAACAGTTCGCCGGCGGACTATTCACGTCGATTTTTGCATGTTCGCATTCGCAGGGGACGGCGAACACATGCGCTTTTGGGTTCGCCCCCTATTCTTTATCATTGAGGAAACTTTGACCCTGCACCTCACAGTCAGCAGACACATTCCAGCCAATCAGCAGCATACACTCCCTTCCAGAGCCTTCCATCTGAAGGACAGCAACCCAAAAAAGCCCTTTTTAGGGCTAGAACATAATTTATTTTATTTTATAATTTTTTTCTGTGTAATCTAATTGCATACGCCTGCCTGCCAGCGTGTGTGTGTGACAGGCTAACACCTAACAACTTATATTGTGCTCAGTGAAATAAAACAACACTTTTTTGACTGTAATAGATTGAATATCAGTTGCCTGACTACAGGCGTGTGTGTGAAGCCTATTGCATCTACTCTGCCAACTTTTGCCAGTGCACAGTGACACTCATATCTGGTGCAACCGTAGTGTACAGTGACATAAAACAACACTTTTTTGACTGTAATCGATTGAATATCAGTTGCCTGCCTACAGGCGTGTGTGTGAGGCCTACAGCGCCTACTCTGCCAACTTTTGCCAGTGCACAGTGACACTCATATCTGGTGGCACCTTAGATTGCACGCGCAGTGCCCCAAATTTGAAGTGGGAGGACCGACCAAGCATCTTTTTCCATCTCCCGCTTCCAAAATCCATGCCATATACACGTCCCCTGATAGTGGACGTAACAGGGATTAAACCGATAGGAATAGTACTACTTAACAGTACACACCTTATAATAACGCAGACAGAGGCAATGCATATAATCTTCCATGCTGTGCAGTGGAAGCCCCCAGACTCTGACCTGTGTATAATATTCCATGCTGGGCAGTGGAAGCCCCCAGACTCTGACCTGTGTATAATATTCCATGCTAGGCAGTGGAAGCCCCCAGACTCTGGGAGTCTGAAGAAGAGGAGTCAGAGGAGGAAGGTGGCTTTGAGGAGGTGGAAGACCAAACACAGCAGGCGTCCCAGGGGGCTTGTTGTTACCTTTCGGGGACTTTTGGTGGCTGGGAAGGTGGAAGAGACCTTCAGTGACATCAGTGAGGACAAGGAACGGGACATGGCTAGCTTGGTATCCAACCTTGTGCAAATGGGGAGTTTGCGGTTGTGCAAAGGGACTGTTTGCGGTTGTTTGCGGTGCATTAAACGGGGAGATTGGTCTGTTACTGTGAAGCGGGTGTAACCCTTACACTACCTGATCGATACAACATCATACCTGATGTTTTAAAGCATGTTATTCCAAACAATTTAGGAATGTTAGGTGATTTATGCCCTTTATGGCTTAAAACCAGACTCTGCATCAACTATTTTCCGTGGGAGTTTTGCCATTGATCCCCCTCCGGCATGCCACAGTCCAGGTGTTAGTCCCCTTGAAACAACTTTCCCATCACTATTGTGGCCAGAAAGAGTCCCTGTGGGTTTTGAAATTTGCCTGCCCATTGAAGTCTATGGCTGTTCGCCGATGTTCGCCCTTTCGCGAACATTTGATGAAGTTCGCGTTCGCTGTTCGCGAACCCAAAATTTGATGTTCGCGACATCACTACCCTCAACCAATTTGGTGAGTAAATGCACTTGGCATCGCTACTTGAAAATACAAAATCCCTCATCCCTTTGGAACAATTTACCTTAAAGTACTCTCAAATTGATGACACAATCACCACCATCTTGAACTTGATGACCCGGAGCTGACTCTCCAAGACTGACATCCAAGATGCCTTAATGCAATTTCCAATCCATGGAATCGATGGACCTTTGGTATCTCCATGGTATCCAAGAAGATTTTTAATAATTTCGCTGAAGTACTATGCTGGATTATCTTGATATCCTCCAATGCCAAAACATCATTCATTAACTGGACGATTTTCTATTTATTGAATCACCAAACACCAGATGTCCTGTCTATTCAATGAACTTAAAGGGCCAGTTACCTCGCCATAAGTGCTCTACATGGTGTGAAAGCACAAGATTTTATGTTAAAATTATCTTTTTTTTCTTTAATTATACTTATAACAGTTAAAAAAATAAAGTTTTAGGTCTGTTTACAAACACACTGACTTTTCCATGATTAATGACATATGCCGACACTGGCTGCTGAAGCTCTGTGCAGAGAAAAAAATATTTTTAAGTTGTTCTCTGCTGAGCTGTAGAATTCCTGAAAGTATTTAACCCACAAGTGACTTATTTAAGAGATTCTAACACTCCTTTTAGTGCACAGATGAATTTATAAAGTATTAACACTAGTTATCTAAAAAAAAAGCACAGATTTCAAAAATTCTAAAAGTTTTTTTAACATGCTGTTAAGAAATCTTTACATTGGCGTGCTCCACATTGTACTGAACTAAATTCCCTTCAATATATCCTATTCTCCTGACAAGAACAAAGGGCCAATTAACGAACTGGAGGACCTTGGAATCATTCTAAATACCATACGTCTTGAAGCCTGGCTCCCACAAAAATAAACTTGACAGATTGAACAAAATCATCAGAAACATCACAATGTCCAACACTTACAACCAAAAAGACCTTCAATGCCTTCTATCCCATCTTAATTTGGCAGTGAGGATCTTGCAACCTACTAGCAGACCTATTGAATTAGAAGCCTGTAGCAGCATCAACAAGCCTGCAAGGGCTGCGGGCTTGAAATTTGGCTGCGTTACATAGCTATTAAATTAAAACATGTCGCAAGTTATGGGCTTGAGAACCAAACGTTGGAATGCGATGCCGTGAACATGATCAATTAGTTAAACCCATAGTTACGTGTTTAGATAGAGCCAATAGCAACAGAGATCGTCATCATTACATCACTGAAAAATGGAGGTTGGATTTCAAAGTCTTACTAACTTCAATTACGAGTTACGATCTGACATTCCACAAATAATGCAATAATCATAAAGCCATAAATATGATATTCTGGACCATGTTCAATTATATATATTAACACATTGATTGCCGGCATCGATATTACACGGAAATTAAACATAAAAAAACAATATTTTATATTGCGGATTTGCAGGCTTCAGAATGTTGTGCTATTCATTTGAATACCTAACATCACTTTCCCTTTAATTATCAGTACAGTAGAGTGTTTCTATATGAATTTACAGTGCTACGGATTGGATTTTACCCCCCTAGCGCGTCCTTTCTTGTACCCGTTGGCTTTTGGGCTCCATTTGCAGGTTATGGGCTTGAATGCCAGTGAATTTGTTGCAATTTAATAGCATCATTGGAATCGTAACAATTACGGGCTTGACAGATCAAATTTCCACGTCCGGTAGCCTTTTCTCGCCCTTAGCCCGCAAGTAGTTGATGTGTTGCTTTACGGGTCAAATTTAATAACCGCAAGGCTTGCGGCCTACATTACGGGCTACGGATTCAAATGTTGGGGGAATTTAATAGGGCTGCTAATCTATAGGACATATAAAATGTATTGACTCAAAAAAAAAACGCCGTATTAGAAACCATAAAGACCCAGGTGACCTGGTAGAGCCCCTGATCCAGCATGATAACAAAGGTCAGTTGTAGTAGTATATAGCTAACAGTAATAGATGGAAAGAGAGAACCCTTTGATCATCACTGATCCTCATACCTGAGGGAAAACCTATGTTAATGCCCCATTTCTGACTTATAGTCCTGCAGCTAAACCACAAATAAAGACCTAAATTGCAAAGCAGAGAAGATCATTAACCACAACAAACAACAGTGATATCCTCCAAAAAAGGCTCTAACGCACTATTTCCCACTTATTTCCTAGATCACCTATCTAGTGGTAGATTAGAACAAAAACTCTAAAAACATTATAAACCCATTATTGTGGGACAGCATAGGCTTGCATATCAATAAACTAGCATGGGGACTAAATTATCCAATCTCATTAGTTAGAGATAATAGAACTGCCTCTGAGAGAACCAGGGGATTAAAATCATAAAAATGCCATGAATAACCAAGCCTACATCAAAGACCCTACATTGAAGCCTAACAGCTTGTTTCACAGCTTCAGCTGCTTTGTCAAAGGGGGTAGTCTAATGGAAATGGCGGCGCTAAGTCTCGGGTTTAAATAACCCATCAGTGATTAAATCAGTTGCTTCTGATTGGCCTGATTGATACATTTGCTGGGATTGACTAGCAGAGAAGGGGGTAGAGCCACTTCACAAACGAAATGAGCACATAAAGGAAGTGATGTCACGTTGATCCAAAGTTGATCCAAATAAACAAAAAGAGAAGGTAGAGCCACCTATAGGATGTAGGGGGTAAGGTCCATTCATCCATCCTTCACACTTCCCTCACATAAGGAACAGAGAGAGGAAATTATGTTGTGTTGATCCAAAGTTGATACTAATAAACAAAAAGAGAAGGTAGAGCCACCTATAGGATGGAGGATGTAAGGTCCATTCATCAATCCTTCATACTTCACTAACATAATGAACAGAGAGAAGAAGTGATGTCACGTTAATGCATAGTTGATAGAGATGAACAAGAATAGAAGGTGGAGCCACCGATAGGATGGAGAGCGTATTAATCAGTCCTTCCATATTAAATTCTCCATAATTGAGATAAATATCAAATCCGCTTTGGAAAAATAAATAAAATACTGACTTAAACAAAGAGAAATTATCTTTTTTGGTAATATCTTTTTTGGTAATATTGACATCCACTTAGTCAGTTAAGTGAGCTATATGTGTGATGGCTGCACGTTTCAAATTTAAATATCAAATCTAAATACAAGCATATTCCTGATGTATGTGTATTTGATTCAATCTTTGTCTTGTACATTAACCGTTGGGCATTTTAATGAATTATTTGCATATTCCACTTTGAAATGTGTATTCAATTCAACCTATGTCTTGTACATTAATCGTTGAGTATTTTAATGGATTACTTATGTAAGTGACATACAATGATATAAGCCTTGTTTTCTATGTAATATGTCATATATAACAAGTACAGTATGTCACCAAATCAGAAAACAAAATTAACATTCAGCAGATATTTATGTGATTTATAAATAACATCGCCAAGTGTAATATATGTCTGGATCTCCTAGACATGCTTCACATTTGAATCAATAAAAATCCTCCAAAATGTGTGAATCATGATGGGCCAACAACGGCTGCGACACACTCCATAAACATAAGACTCATAAATTCAGCTAGTTGTGACTGAGGTGCCTTAATAAGTGAAAAGATGATTATAGATAAAATTGCTAAAAAAATGAATATATGTGAACGGCTCTAAAGCCAGTACATCCGAAGGTTGTAAGTGAATATGCGTGCTTATGCTGAATGAACTCAGTGTTAAAATAAATATTATACTAAGTCGCAAACCTAGTAATACTAATGTGTGTGAGGTGTCATGTTGAGATGTTGTATCTAAAGTAAAAAAACTCTAAACCTGTAATTTTATCAAAAGATACTTTATAGTAAGTATCAATGTGTAATAAAAACATCAAAATATAAGTGAAAAACATAAGTGAAGCCTAATATGCTGATTGATCAATGTAAATCATCATTATGGAAACTAATAATGCTATTAAAGAATGAACTATGAGTAAATAGCTAAACAATGTAGGCATATATGACTATAAATATGACTCACACTAAAATGGACAAGTGTCCACCAATAAAACCTGGTCAACCAGACCTTCATATTAAATAGATGGTATGTAAGAAAAGCAGACCTAACTAAACCAGAAAAAACCTCAATCCATTTGCACTCAGTTCTGAATCTGCTAACGATCTTGACCTCTGGCGCTCCTTCCTCACTACCTGGAATGGAAGATCTTTATTCCTTGACAGACCCTAAAAATCATCACCTGAAGTCCAATAATTTATTTTCTTTTTTTCTTTATTTTTTTACTAGCTTGTCCAAGTTGCCATGGCTTTCATCCCCAGAAGCAAATGCCTTTTAATTTCATGGCTACAGTCACCATCTGAAGAGATCTTGGATCTCAGGGAAAATAAATCTGTCGCTGCCTCCACATCTTTCCCATCTATTTGCCAGGAACTGAGATTGCTGTTTGCCATGATCTTTTAGTTGTTCCCGTTCCTTATATATTGTTGGAGCCTAGCTTGTAGAATCTTAAGCATTACCTTGCTTGCATATGAAATGGAGCAATGTTGGCACTGACTTTTGTTGGGATTGGGATGTAGACTGACCTATTCCAGATTATTGGCCACTGTTGAGTTTTCCAAATTTGTTGGCATAATGCAAGCAACACTTTCTCAGCATCATCTTGTAGAATTTTTGTATAGTTCAGTTGGGATTCCATTAACTCCCCAGCCTTGTTTACATTGCTGACTATAGAATGTCTCTTTTTCTCTTCTTGCTATCCTCTGGAATTCTGCATTCAGTTGGACAAAATGTTTTCCAATCTCCACAACCTTCCTCTTTCCTTCTTTCTTAGGCTTCTTTCAATGCCCCACCAGATAGCCAGTCTGCCTTCTTAGTTTTCTTTATTTTAAGTATATTCTTTGTTTCCTGAATAATGTTGCATTTTATTTTTCATGTCTAGGCCCTTAAATCTATTCTTTACCTCCACTGTGCATATCCAAAGGGGATATTATTTCATATCTGCTTGGTCTGATGATTTTCCGTCTTTTCTTCAGTTTAATTCTGAGCTTTGCAATAAGAAGCTCATGGTCTGACCGCAGTCAGCTCCAGGTCTTGTTTCTGATGATTGTATAGAGCTCCTCCATCTTTGACTACAAAGTATATAGTCAATCTGATTTCTATATTGTTCATCTGGTATATAGTCAACTCGGAGGCTGTTGGAAGAGGGTGTTTAACAGTTATTCCAGGTATATTTTGGTTCCCTACGTTAGCATTCCAATCTCCTATGATGAGAGTAACATCTTTTCTTGTTATTATATCTATGATGTGTTGAATATCTTCAAAGAACTGGACAACTTCAGCCTCTTCAGCATACATGGTTGGAGGATAGATTGGATCACTGTGATGTTAAATGGCTTTTAAATCATTCTGTCATTTTTTGGGAGTAACTGAGCACTGCTTTGGCTACCCTTTGATTGATTATGAGGGCTACTCCATTTCCCTTTTGACCACAGTAGAAGATCTGGTTTTTGTATGATGGGAAATGTCCACTTGAGTTCACTAATTCCAAGGATATCAATGTTGAACCTTGTCATCTCCTGTTTGACCACGTCCAGTTTGCCTTGGTTCATAATTCTAGCCTTCCAAGTTCCTATGCTGAATTGTTCTTTGCAGCAGCAGACTTTCCATTCCACTACAGACACATCCGCAACTGGGTGTCTTATCGGTTTTGGCCCAACCAGTTTGTTAGATCTGGTGCTTCTCATACTCGCCCTCTTCCTCAGTAATGTGGTAGGCACCTTCTGACCTGAGGGGCTCATCTTCTGGTGCCATATCATTATGTCTCTGGTTGTAACTGCTCTTAGTTCTCATGAAACATTCTTTTTATTTATTTTATAGCTATTTATATTAGCTTTAGTGTTAAATGCAGCATCAACTGTACATATATGTGTGTACTAATACCAGTATTGCAGCCTGATAGGATTCATACAGTAATACTTCAAAAGCAGCTTATTGTGTTATTACTAATGCAACAAACATATAGCAGATACTTACTGGTTTAACACCGTGACAGGAATTAAACATTTAATTTATTTTATTGATGTTATGCATAAGAATACTAAATTAAGCCCTGATATAGTATTCACTAGTTTTAAACAGATCATTTGCCATTAAATACAAATGTACAAGTCTATGAATAAAACATATTAAATGCATAAATATTGTAAAAGAATAGTATGTATTCAATAACGAACCAAGCAGGAAATACACTCCAGACCTTGAATTATAGTGATGCATAATTCCTTATGGTAATGACCAGAGAAATACATAATTTATGTGTTATGAGGATTTAAAACATTTTTTTTCTTAACCCTGCAAATAGATGCATTATCTCTAATGGTATGTTTTATTTTTTTATTTTGTTGGTTCACTAAAGGTAGCTGGAAGCCAGTACTTAAGGGTTCAGTGGTGTAAGTACAGGATTAGCAAGATGCTACTGATGCATTCATAATGTAAAGAACCCTATCAACAAGGGCGGCTAATTCTCTCTTACTGGCTATGATATCAGCTGCCATTATGCTGGATGATCTCTAGTTACATGTAGTGTTCCACTGAATAAATAGCATGTTTTTCCTATGGAAATTCAATCCTGTGTTAATCTGATGATTTTGCCACCGAGTATGATTTTGAAGTACATTTATACTCATTACAAGATTTACAGTGATATCTTTAGGATGGTTTAAATAACTGAACCTTGGCACTAAGCAAAAATAAATCCATTATTGGAAAATATGGTTTTATTTCTCCTACAAAGAATAAAGATGCAGATCTCCTTCAATATACTGTATTTTCAGTGTGATCTCCATTAAAGCAGATTAACCAACTGTATTTATCTGCATTTTTCTAATCCAGAAATTGTATTTATATGGAAGTACATGTTTTTATTCTCCAAATTCTTTCTTCCTGATTTTCCATTAAAATGAAATATATTTTTAGCCCTGATAGATTCCTTGAGTGCTGATAGTGTTAATGTATGTACTGATAAAGGCATGTATTTAGTTTATGTTTGCTGTTTTGTATAAAAGCAAAAAATGGCCACTGTAATGCCCTAACAACATATCCAATGATTTAGAAACTATTATACACTAGCGACTTGCCCGTCAAAAATGACAGCAATAAAATTTGAAGCATGCCAATGCTGTTTGCCACACATTGTGAACCTCTCCCACCTCTACTTTACGGTCATTTGCCGCTCATTGCAGGCCGCGGCATGCGCTTTGCGCATGCGCAAGTCTGTAACTTTGTCACTCATGGTGGACCTCTACCCACCCCTGTGTCTCTTTCCCCCCCTCCATCCCATGTCTCCCCCCTCCCACTCCCCTGTGTCTCTAATAGCCCTCTCCCTACCCTGTGTCTCTTCCATCGCCCTCTCCCTCCCCTGTGTCCATTTCCCCCTCTCATTCCCCTGTGTCTCTTCCCCCTCTCCCTCCCCTTTGTCTCCTTCCCCATCTCCCTCCCCTGTGTATCTCCCCCCCTCTCCCTCCCCTTTGTCTCCTTCCCCCTCTCCCTCCCCTGTGTCTCCTTCCCCCTCTCCCTCCCCTGTGTCTCCTTCCCCCATCTCCCTTCCCTGTGTCTCCTTCCCCCCTCCCCTGTGTCTCCTTCCCCCTCCCCTATGTCTCTTTCCCCCTCCTTTCCCTGTGTCTCTTCCCCCCTCCCCTGCTTCTCTTCCCCCCACTCCATCCCATGTGTCTCTCCCCTACTCTTTCACCCTCTCTATCCCCTGTGTCTCTCTCCCCCTCTCCCTCCCCTGTGTCTCTTCCCCCCTGTGTTTTTCCCCCCTCTCCCTCACCTGTATCTCCTTTCCCCCTCTCCCTCCCCTGTGTCTCCTTTCTCCCCCTCTCCCTCCCCTGTGTTTTTTTACTTTCTCCCTCCCTCTCCCTTCCCTGTGTCTCCTTTCTCCCTTCCTCTCCCTCCCCTGTGTCTCCTTTCTCCCTCCCTCTTGCTCCTGCTCCCAGTGCACATGCAAGTGGCTTGCGAGTTATAGTTGTAGTAATTACGAGTTTGTAATAACTTTTAACACAGCGTTACTAACAAACTCGCAATTACCACAACTATTATATGTGACACTTTGAAGCATCAGCTTGTAAACAACCAATTGAGCCCATTGCCTTCTCTTGTATGAGATCATCAATGGGTGGGTGCAACTTTGACTGGGAGGCTTTCCTAAATCCTCAGACACAAGCTTATTTTTAAATAGGAGCAGATGTTTTTCAATGATTGGAGGGGTGTTAAATGTTTTTGTCTTTGCAAGGGTCCAATCCGGGGTTCTAACCAAATAGGACTGCCTTCAGGTCAGAGTTGCTCCTACCCTTTGATGAACTCATAAAGCAACTCAACTGAGTGCTTAGAAGTTGGTAGATTAAGTCAGTTTCATTATGAATATTGCTTTTATAAATAATCGAATGGGAATTTAATTAAAGATAAATGCCTAAATTAATGAAAATAACTCCAATAATATTTTATAATCTTTTTATAGCTGTATTTTATCTTTTTCCTTATTTTTATTAATTATATAATTTTTGCTTAAATTGCTTTGAGTAGTTGAACCTGTATAAGTAGCATTTGTGTTAATTTTGGGTAGTATTGCATTGCCTGTTGGATAGGGAGTCTGAGGATTTATCAACTTATCCATTTCTCATGAAGATCTTCACATTTAGGCTTCCTCCTATACCTATAAATTCCAGTAAATATGCACTTGGTTAGGAGTCTCAATTATCCTAATCCACCTTAAATTAATACAAAAGATGTCTGTTATGGAGGAGGAAATGATTCAAAATAGGTCTAAATTAGAATTAGTGTGATCTTTAACATTGAGATTTTGAGCAGAAATTATTAATCAAGATGTTGCTGCATGGCCCCTTCTCTTCTATCTTAGGTAATTTAGCTCTCATAGGACCTCATTTCAATGATGGCTGCAAAATGGCCGCAACCCTGCGATCCCTTATGGGGTGTGTAATGGCTACCCCGGTAGTGAGAGGGTATCAGCCGTTGGAGACGTCCTATCCCGTGGCAAGCTGCTGCGTAAAAGTGAAGCTGGTATCAACCATCAGAGAAAAACTTTTAATAACTGAACTCAGCATGACAGTTACAGATCATCAAGACATTCCAAACAGTTAAAGGGCCAGTGTAGTAATAAATGTTCCCAGGCAAAGGTAAGGTTCTGTTACAGGGTGCTTAGGCCCCTTAGCTAATTTGCTTTGCATCACTGTACAGCACTATAAATGATGGGGGACATTAGGGGGGACATGAGGATGACATGTAGTACATTGGCTATCTAAGAACATTGCCGCTAGCCAATACTGTCATTCGTGGCCGCAGTCCGCCAGGCTTGCAGATCAAGTTGCTGCCTTGGAGGTCATCAGTATCTATTAAACATCACCCCTATCTACAATACATTAAACCCTAACGATTAAACATTACCCCCTATCTATTGAACATTACCCCCTTTCTATTAAACATCACCCCTATCTACAATACATTAAACCCTATCTATTAAACATTACCCCTATCTATTAAACAGTACCCCTATCTATTAAACATTACCCCCTATTTATTAAAGATTACCCCTCTCTACAATACATCAAACCCTATCTACAATACATTAAAAAGCCTACATCTAATCTAAAATAGAATAAATAAGACCACTTACCTTGATGTCCCTTCAGCAGGTCGTACCCCCTAGGAAAAAAGCAAACATGATTATTTAGAACTAGCGAATTGACCGTAAAAAAAAATGATGTTTATAAAATTGTAAGGCAGGTAATGCTGTTTGCCACACATTGTAAGGCTTTTAGTCCTCTGAGTTCCTTCGGCACTCATTGCGAGCCTCACACTGAGCGCCTTTGGTACTCATCGTGTGTCTCGCAATTAACGCCTTTGGCGCTCATTGCGAGCCCCTACCCTGCTCTTTTTTTTATATAAATATATATTTTTATACTAATTAATTAATAAAATAATAAATGAATAAACTTTACCTATTTGTAATTAATATATCCAGCGATCAATATACTGAAGAGCTAACAATCTTTTTTTTTTTTTTTTCTGCAGCATACAATGTACATTTGGACTGTTGATGACCTGCAGCCTTATTAAATTGCGATTCGGACAATTGAATAGGGCTCTATTTAAGCACATAGCATATTTTATTTACAGAAGTTTTTAATTAGTGAACTTCTATCAATAAGCAAGGTCTTCACAAACTAAAAAAATATGCTATGTGCTTAAATAGAGCCCTATTCAATTGGCCGAATCGCAATTTAATAAGGCTGCTGAGGTGTAAGTGTCAGCAATGTGGCAAATGTGTAGTATAAATAGGCTGCGTGAGCGAGGGCAAAGCATTTGTTTAGTTATTTAGTTAGTTACAAGTTAGTGTTGTAAAATGGCTGTGATTGTTTATGTGTTACGGGGGTCTGGAGCATTTTCCGTGTTTCCTAATAGTGTATTTTGTACCTCGTATGTTCCTGGGTAAAAGTCTTATGTGCCTGGCGGTGTTTTGCTTAGTTAGGGGTTGTGTAGCCTCGTTTTCGTTTCTTTTGTCCAGCAGTTTTTTTGTCGAAACGCAGGAAATTGTGCTTACATTATCATGCAACCTCACTCCCAGACATCCTGGCTGTCCCACTGTGCTGTGTGTGAGGTAAATTATTATTTTTTTAAATCTTTTTTTTTTTTTGGCATGTGCGCAGTTCGGCTGTTAACTTTGAATTTTTTTGACCTCATATTTTTTTTTTCTAATGTCCGCGGCTCGTATTTGTTTTTTTAGAAGTCCCGCTTCCTAGTCTTATGTGCCTGGTGGTGTTTTGCGTGGTTAGGGGTTGTTTAGCCTCGTTTTTGTTTTTTCGTCCGCCATTTTCTTTGTCGCTTGGGCGATTTTCGAGTGCTGAAACTCGACAAATTGTGTTTAAATTCTCGTGCAACCTAACTCCCAGATGTCCTGGCTGTCCCCCCGTGGTGTGTGTGATGTTTTTTAAATGTTATTTTTTATTTTCTTTGTGTTTTTGGTGGTTTTCTATGTGCGTGGTTCGGCCGTTAACTTCGTATTTTTTTACCTCTTATTTTTTTTTTCTATCTGCTGCGCGTCATATTTTTTTTTCTAAGTCCCGCTTTTCTTTTTGCAAAGTGTTACGGGCCATAATTTTTCCACTGTATTTTTTCAAACTGCTATGGGTCTCGCATTGGGAATTGTGTAACTGAGATTTCTGTTGATGGCGCCTTCGGTGTTCACTGCCTAAGTCGTACGGGGTTGTAGGGATGAGCGCCTATGGCTCTCATCACCACCAGCGCAATGAGCGTCTTCGCGAGGTCCGTAGTTGCGGCCCGCAACTGCGGCCCTAATTTCGCGAGGGCTGCAGTTGCTGCGGGTTCACTGTGCGAGCCCGCAGTTTGAACATTGCATTACTAAAGTTTTTTTTGCAACCCCGCGCTGCTGAGAACTATATATGTGATGTGTATTATTTTATTTTGTGTTTATTTGAGGCTTAATTTATGTTTCATTTTTTCCTAGGGGCTGTGACCTGCTGAAGGGACATATGAGCAAAGTAAGTGGTCTTATTTATTCTATTTTAGGTTAGATGTAGGCTTTTTAATGTAGTGTAGATAGGGTTTAATGTATTGTAGATAGGGGGTAAAGTTTAATATATAGGTGATAATGTTTAATAGACAGGGGTACTGTTTAATAGATAGGGGTAATGTTTAATAGATATGGTTTAATGTATTGTAGATAGAGGGTGATGTTTAATAGATAGGGGTAATGTTTAATATATAGGGGTAATGTATTGTAGTTAGGGTTTAATGTATTGCAGTTAGGGGGTAATGTTTGGTAGATGGGGATGATGTTTCATAGATAGGGGGTAATGTTTTATATATGGGGAAATGTATTGTAGTTAGTGGTTAATAGTATTGTAGTTAGGGGTATATTTGTACTGCATTGTTATGTATATATGTGTATGTCTTCTTTGCAGGTGTGTAACTATTTTTTTCTTTTTTTGTAGTGGGTTGTAATTTTTTTTTCTTTTTCGTAGTGGGGGGGTTGTAATGTTCTTTTTTTATTTTATGTAGTGTGGGGGCGGGTTTGTAATGCCCTTTTATTTTTTTTTGGTAACATAGTTATTTTTATTTTTTGTAACAGCTTTTTTTATTGTGTGTAATTAGTGGGGTGGTCGGTTTAATAGAGGGTTAGGAAGGTAGTGTTAGGTAGGTAACGGTTAATAGGATAGGAGTTAGTTTAGACTTAATAGTTTATTGGGAGGGATAGTGTAATGTAGTGTTTGCACTTAGTGTCAAGAGGGTCCTGGAGAACCCTCATGGAACTTATGGGGTTAATAATAGGGTTCTCATTGTCCTATGAGGGTCTTCATAGACCCTTATGGGACTGATTGGGTTACACAGAGGCTTACGGGGGTCTGTATGGACCCCATAACTGATATGGTTAAATTCGTGCTTATGGGGGTCTGTATAGACCCCCATAAGTGATGGGGTTAGATGGAGGCTTATGCGGGTTTGTATGGACCCCCATAAGTGATGGGGTTAGATGGAGGCTTATGGGGATCTATATAGACCTCCATAAGTGATGGGGTTAGATGGAGGCTTATGAGGGTCTGAATAGAACCCCATAAGAGATGGGGTTAGATGCAGGCTTATGGGGGTCTGTACAGACCACCATAAGTGATGTGGTTAGATGGAGGCTTATGGGGGTCTGTATAGATCCCCATAAGTGATGGAATTAAATAGGCTTAGATGGGGTTAAATAGGCCTAGTTAGTGTTATTAGGTCTAGATAAGATTAAATAGGCCCAGTTATGGTTACATAGGCGCAGTTAGGGGTAGACAAGTCTAGAAGGGGTTAAATAGGCCCAGTTAGGGTTAAATAGGCCCAGTTAGGGTTAGACAGGCAGGTCCAGTTACTGTTAAATAGATCTAGAAGGGGTTAAATAAGCCCAGTAAGGGGTATTAGATCCAAAAAGGGTTAAATTGGCCCAGTTAGGGTTAAAAAGGTCCAGAAGGGGATTACATAGGACCAGTTAGGATTAAATAGGCCCAGTTAGGGTTAGATAGGCCCAGTTAGTGTTAAATAGGTATAGAAGGTTTTAAATAAGCCTAGTTAGGGTTACTAGTTCCAGATAGGGTTAAATAGGCTCAGTTAGGGTTAAATAGGTCTTGAATGGGGTTAACTATGCCCAGTTAGGGTTAAATAGGCCAAGTTAGGGATAGATATGCTTAGTTGGTGTTAAATAGGTCTAGAAAATAGGTTACATAGGCCCAGTTAGGGTTATTAGTTCCTTATGGGAAAAAATAGGCCCCGTTAGGATTAAATAGGTCTAGAAGGGGTTAAATAGGCCCAGTTAGGGTTACATTTATATTTAGAGTTAATAGTGTAGTGTAGTTCTAGACCCCTATTGGACTGAGGGATTCATTTTTGGCTCATGAGGGTTTATATTGTTTGGACCCCTGCATTATAGGGTTAATGTTATGACATTGCAGGGGTCCCGTTCGGACCCCTTCATTAGAGGGTTAATGTGTGCACCATGCAGGGGTCTCGATCGGACCCCTGCTTATAGGGTTGATGAAGGGACACTGTAGGGTCAATGCAGGGGTCCCGATCGGAGACCTTGCGTCGACTGCAGGCTGCAAGTAAGCTGCAGCTATTTTTTTTTTCTCAATCAAGTTTTTATTAGGCAAATACAACACGTATAGAGCAATACATCATTCTTAACAAGATGATATACAGTTTACGTTAGAAGTCAAATAACATTCCATCTCGTATCTAAGTTGCTGTGTGATGTTTTCGTGAAGCATTCTTCCTTCCGCCTAATACGGGTTATTTTTTTAATTTATTGGGGATTTGGGTACATCATCCTTAGTCATTTATTGTTGCAGGTTAAGTATCTTGATTCCCCTTCCCTTTAGAGGGTCGTGGGTATCTTTCTAGTTTTAGGTGGTGGTGGTGGGGGGGAGAGGGGATAATAAGGTGGGGTTAGAATTTAATAGACTGGGTATAGGAAAGATATGGGGGGGGGGGGGGTTAAGGAGACATATTAATGGTACCTGAGATCTTATGCCCGATCAATGCCATCACCTCGTCTGGTCTTGTCCCGCAAGACGGATTCGTTATGCTCAAGACGCCATGACCCTCCCCACATCCGGGGGAGCTTTAGTCTTACTGTCAGCTGTCGTTAGTCCCCTTAAGCTAAGATGGGTTTTTAGCCAGGGGCTCCATATATCCAGGAATGTGGGCATTGTGTCAGCTAATAAATGTGATAGTCGTTCGTTGGTGGCTATATAATTAAGTTTGTTGGTGATGGCCGGCAGGCTGAGGGTGTTGCTTTTCCATTGTTTCGCTAAGTGACTTTTGGCCGCAAGCATCATGAATTGTAGTAGTGCGTTTTGGTGTCTGGAGAGAAGGGGACATCTGGTCCCCAAGAGTGCTATTTCTTGGTCTCTATCAATGTGGATATGTGTTATCGTGGATGCTAGGTCGAATACCTCCTCCCACATGGCTCTTGCCATAGGGCATGTCCACCATATGTGGATGAAGGAGCCCGATTCCCGGCAGCCTCTAAAGCAGCTCGGGCTTATTTTGTTGTTCCATTTATGTTGCCTTTCTGGAGTTATGTCTGTTCTATGGAGAACCTTGAGTGAGGTTTCCAGCAAGCTGAAGTTTAGTGCTCCTTTAGATAAATTGACCCATGAGGAGGACCACGCGACCTCATCTCTTTCATGCCCCAGGTCTTGTTCCCATGCTGATATATATGCCGGTTTCTTGGAATGTCTGTCATGTAAAAGCTCTTGGTATAGGAGACTAATCATTCCCTTATCTAGAGGGAACGACTCGCAAAGCTTAATCAACCAATTTGTTTTGGGAGGTCCAAATTCGTTTTTAATTGAGTTCACATGGAATAGCAATTTTCTGAAGTTAAAGTGTTCTTTGGGTGGTATATTCAGAGGATTTATTATATTGTCTGGATGTTTGATTTCATTATCTTTGAACCATGACCCCAGATGCAGAAATCCCCTTGTTTGCCACCAGAAAAGCAATTCTTGGGTGAGCGTCTGGGCGAATCTTGGGTGGGGGGCTACTGTTGTCAGGGTGGAGGGTGTAGCTGAGAGTTGTCGTGTTTTAGCTGCCCATCGCCACGTGTCTAAGGTAAGTTTTATGAAGGGGTTGTCCATTTTCCTCAGGCTTTCTGGGTTATCAGGCAGCCAGAGGATGTTGGCCCATGAATAAGGTGTCATTGCCCTGTTTTCGATAAACACCCATAATGGTTGGTGTAGTGTTGAATGAGCTAAAGGTATGAATGCTAGCTGGGCAGCCTTGAAATAAATACGAAGATTTGGGCATGCTAAACCCCCCATACGTCTGCCTTTGTGCATTTCTGATTTTGAGATTCTATGGCGTTTGTATTCCCAGATAAAGTCGTGGAAGTAGGTTCATCTTGATCGTATTAATGCGACCCAGCCAAGAAAGGCCACCTTTAGTCCATGTTGTGAGTTCTGTGTGCAATTCTCTGAATAAGGGAGGGTAATTGGCCTTGTACATTAAATCTATAGAATTGGTAATGTTAACCCCCAGGTATTTGATTGCTGATTTTGACCATGTGAAGTTGAAATTTTGTTTTAAAAATGTTTGCGTGTGGGCCGAGAATGAGCAGCCCAACGCCTCAGTTTTGTCCGCGTTAATCCTAAAACCAGATATTTTGCCAAATTGTTCTAGGAGGGATAATAGGGCTGGGATGGAAACAGTCGGGTTAGTTAGGGAACAGAGTAGGTCGTCCGCAAATAAACAGCTTTTCATGTGGTGCATGCCTACCTCAACCCCCTTTATCTCCGCTTTGGATCTAATCATTTGAGCTAAGGGTTCAATGGCTAGTGCGAAGAGCAGGGAGGAGAGGGGGCAACCTTGTCTAGTTCCCTTTTCTATCTTAATTATTGAGGGGTTGTCCCCCGCTAATTTGAGGCAGGCTTGGGGGTTGTTATAATATATTTTCAAGAGACTAATAAATTGTTCAGGGAATCCGAATCTCCTGAGAACTGCCCAAAGGTACTCTACTGAGTCGAAGGCCTTTTCAAGGTCTAATGCTAGGAGACGAATAGGAGTTCGGCTTTGTTGAGATAGATGTATTAAATTTAATATTCTCCTGACGTTATCCCCCGCTTGCCTATGTGGGACGAACCCCACCTGATCCTTATGGATCAGTCTGGGAAGAAATGAGTTGATTCTGTTGGACATAAGTTTAGCTAGGATTTTAATATCCCCGTTCAGGAGGGAAATAGGCCTGTAATTCTGCACTTGAAGGGGGTCTTTCCCTTGCTTTCGGAAGAACACCATATTAGCCTGGTTTAATTCGGGAGGGATACTGTGTCCCTTTAGCATGTTATTGAATAGGGTTGTCATATGAGGTGCTAATAGATCCGCAAATGTTTTGTAGTATAGGTTCGTGAACCCATCCGGCCCTGGGGCCTTACCTGATTTTAGTTATTTAATCCTTTTTACGACTTCCTCTATTGTGACTGGGGCTTTAACCTGGTCCCTTTCTAGGGGGGACATTACTGGGAGATCTATCGCTCCTAGAAATTGGTTTATATGGTTATCTGTGGGGGGGTTGGGGTATGAGTAAAGGTTTTGAAAGAAAGTTGTGAATTCTTTTTGTATATGCGTGGGGCTAGAGGTAATCCCTCCCGTGGATTGTCTGATTTTAAAGACTTTTGATTGGTTGGCTTTTTGCTTTAATTTCCTAGCGAGCATGGCATTGGGTTTATTGGCTTTGGAATAGAATCGATGGCCTGTCCATCTCATGGCTTTCTCTACTTGCTCTGAGAGGATTAGGTCCAGCTCTGCCCTGATTTTGTCTATACTGGTGCGGTTTTCTGATGTTGGATATTTTTGGTTGAGCTTTTCTAGGTCGGTTAGGTTTGCAAATAACCCTCTTTCTCTAGCCTTTTGGGATTTCTTGTATTTTGCTGCAAGTTTGATGCATGTGCCCCTAATGAAAGCTTTATGGGCCGCCCAAACCCAGCCTATGTCCACCTCTGCAGATAGATTTGTGGAAAAGTAGAGTTCTATGTCCGAGGCCACGTGGTCCCTTAGCATGGGCATTGACATGAGCATTTCGTTGAGTCGCCATGAGTATGGGGTTTTAAATGCGAAGCCAAAGTCTATTGTGCATCTCACCATGGAGTGGTCTGACCAGGGGCACGGATGGATCCCCGAGCTCACTGCATCGTCTACCAGAGTGGAGTCTGTATAAAATGTATCTATTCTAGAGTATGTCTTGTGTACTGGAGAATAGAATGAATATTCCCTTTCTCCTTTGTGGTGTTCCCTCCAAAGGTCTATCAGGTGGAGTTCGTCCAACAAAGCCAGGATATGGGATTGCTTTTTAGTGAGTTTACTGTTCCGTCCCCCTCCCGATCTATCCAATGGAGACAAGACTGCATTGAAATCCCCTCCTAGAATTATTTTCCCGTGATCATGAGATTTAATATACTGCAACAGCCGTATGAATATTTTCTGTGGCATGAGAGTGGGGGCATATAGTGAGATTAAGGTAAATTTCTTCCCGAATAGGGAACCTGTGAGGAGCACATAGTGGCCATCTTGGTCTATTTTTTTATGGTCTAAGACGAACGGGAGGTCTTTATGTAGCAGGATTGCTGCCCCTGCCCTTTTTGTGGAATGGCTAGTGGCAAAGAAGGTAGGATAAAGTTTAGATAAATATTTAGGAATCTTGTTTCTGACAAAATGCGTCTCTTGTAAGAAGAGTACTGAGGGGTTATATTGTTTGTAAGCATTAATGGCCTTCCGCCTTTTGAATTGCGAGTCGAACCCTCTTACGTTATGTGTGATAAATGTAATTTCAGTGTCCGTCATGATGTGGTATCGTATTTTGCGTCTAAAGTCAAGCCTCCCAGAGTAATATACTCACCACCCGGATATGAGGAGGCCAGGGGTCCAGGACAGCTCTCTTTGCCTAATCCTGTCTGCGGGACAAGCCTGGTCTTTGCAGGAACTAATGAGGTTTTGTTGTTTAGCAGGTAAATGGTGTATAGGATGGATCGACGGTCGGTCTCAGTTACTAGGGGGGAAGTAAATAGGTTATAGATAGTTAGCGTAACATTTTGTGTATCATAATCTCCTATACCTCGGCAGTACAAATAAAAGGAAAACAATAGGGTGTGAAAGGCATAAAGCCTTCTTTTCCAGATAATGGTAAAAATGTCTAGGGTCTTTGCCCCAGAGCTAAATTGCCTATACATGTGAAACAGGATAGTAAAACATGACCATAATTGGGGTTATCAGATAAACGTAGGGTCAAACATCTTTAACAGTTCTAACACCTGATAATAATAAACTTGGAAGCCTCACATCAGGGAATTTGGAGGACCCGGTTGGTACCCGGTCGGCCTAATTTTGTTAAGGGCGATCATCCCTTGAGGCTGCAGGTATAGCCTTTGGGAATGTCCGCTTTCCAGAGAGCAAACCTCTAGGGGCCCTTTCAGGCTTATAATGGGTGAACATTGTCCAGACTCTGTCCGTTCTTGACTGTGTATAACAGCTTCAGGTTAGTTGTGAAATTCGTTGCAGTCACCCTGAGTAGGCCTTTCTTGTGAGGGAAGATTGGATCTCTTTTTTTTTTTTTTTTTTGTGCCATTTTATCCTGGGGCGACATGTGCCATGAGGGGGGTGGTATCTCAAGTCGCAGACTGCCTAGGTTGGGTTGGGTTACTTCAGTCCATTCTCTTGTTGGCCTCTGGGCCCCAGTAGCCCTTTGGGGGTTAAGGGGTTCCCCGTCATTTAGGAGTTTTAGACGATGAAGGGTTTCCCTTCCTTCTTCCACCAAGCGCACAATGTATGTTTTTGCGCCTACCTGGAAGGTAAGGCTGAAGGGGAATCTCCATCTATATTTTATTTGGTGCAACGTCAGAGTTTGTAGGATCGGCTTCATCTGTCGTCGTTTATACAGGGTCAGTGGGGCCAAGTCTGCATATATATGGATTTCCGCTCCATCCGGGCCTGAGATAGCCTGGGCCTTCCTGGCAGCCTGAAGTACCGAGTCTCTACTGTAGTCTGTTGCCGGAGGAAGCGTACCACCACATCTTTTGGCAGGTTAGGGGTTGCAGGGCCTCCCAGGGCTCGGTGCGCCCTTTCTAAGTCCCAGGGTTCTTGGGTGGAAGTCGGAAGTATGGTAGCTACCACTGCTTTCGTGTAAGTTACTAGATCCGTAACAGCCGTAGGTATCCCCCTCAGGCGTATATTATGTCGGCGGCTCCTGTTCTCAAGATCTTCCAGCTTTAGTTCAAGGTCTTTGAGTTGCGAAGTGTTGGCAGATATGTCAATCCTGTCTTCGGCTTGGCTTACAATGAGTTGATCTGCGCAGGTTTCAAGTTTGCTGGTCCGTGTGCCCAGTTCCTGTATTTCCTGCTTGAGTTCTTTCATGGCCGCTGACAGTCGTGATTGTAGGAGCATGTCAAATTTAGCCATTGAGAAGTCTGACACATTTACATTTGGATAGGCGACCTCAGAGTCTCTGTCTCCTTCTGAGCCTGAGGGTGAGGTAGGTGTGGGGCTGCTCCCCCGTTGGGAATCTGCTGTTTGTTTTGTGAAATGATCTGTGATGCTTCTCGAGGGGCCACTTTTCTTTGGTTTCCCCATGTTGGATGTTGCTTGGAATAGTGGGTCTAAATGTGACTGGGTTTCCTGCCTAGGTGGTTTGCTGTAGTTTGATGCTCGCGGGGTTGCCCAGGTTTCTCTCTTTTTTTTTTTTTCTTCCCCTTTCCCCCTTGCAGTAAATGGCATTGTACTGATAAAGATGCGTGCGTTATTGATTAGGCATTAGCTCTGGTAGGCAAATGGTGACGTTTTTGGTTCACATTGTTATGTGTAGGTCACTTGACTCCTCAAATTGGAATCCAGTGGTAGGAGACTGGGGGGGGGGGGGGGGGGGGGGGTTCCCCCTATTTTATACTATTGACAGATTTGGGATGGTTGTCGTATTTGAAGTTGCTAATATAGTCTGCCTGGTCTTGAGGTTTTTATGAGCCAGTCTGTGCAATAAGTCCAGATTATTCTGTTTCCCAGATTGTAATGGGAGGATAAGAGAAATAATACATACAGGAGGGTGCTTCCTTGAATTGTAGGCTTCTGTGCTGTTGCATAAGATCTCAGGTAATGTGGGGCGAATGGTGCTGTGAAAGCTGAACCCCTGGGCCTTATGTGGCCTTAAATTGTCCAACCTGGATCAGATATTATTTGTGGGGTAGTAAGGATTACAGGCTTTCCCTAGTTGGTATTGGTTTATGAGGTGTGTTAAAAGTGTCTCATCAAAGGCCAGGGAGGTAATATGGCTCCCTTAGGCCTGCTGCTGCTACCCTTTCTCCCATTTTGTTGAAGGGTTGAGGTCTCTGTGGTGCACTTCTCTTTTTTTGGGGTGTTGTTGTGGGATTGCGGTACTTACAGGGCTTAGGTCTCCGTCTCGGTGTGCTTCTAAGCAGACCCAAGATGGCCGCCCCCTCGTGGGGATCTAAGATGGCCGCCGTCCGGCCACCAGGCCCTAGACCCGTCTGTAGCCTCTGCCCTGGCTGTCCTCACTGACCTGGCTTCACTGAAGCGCCTTAGCCAGCTTTTTGCTCCGTTTCTTGGGCCCTGGGTCCCCCGAGCCTTTACCTCTCTGGGAGGCGGTGTCCTCTCCGGCTAGCAGCCTGCTGGATTGATTCTGCATGCGATCGCTCCGATGTCGTTATGGGGGTCCCCCTTGGGGATGTGGGTCTTCGCTCCCTCCTCTCGATAGGCCTGTCGAGGCTCCAGTACCTCCCTGGGTCCGCCGGGATACTCTCTGTGCCCAGACCGGGCCTCACAGCCCGATGTCAGGTGAGCCTGCCTGCCCCTGCGGCAGAGAGCGCGGATGGTTTTCTCTCTGTGTGTGTCTTATTATTTTATTGTTTTTTTAGGGTAATTTTGGGATCAATTTGTTCCCCTAGGTCTTCTGAGTTTAGTGATATTGTTTGTTGGTCACTCAGGGCATCTATAGGGGTCGATTGCCCCAGATTGACCCAGGCCTTAGCTGGAGCTCTTGCAGGACACGTCTTTCCTCTCCAGCAGTTTAGCCACGCCCCCAAGCTGCGGCTATTTTAGGGTGTTTTGCGGGGTTGGCGGAGGGGTTATTGGAGCATTTGAATAGGGATGGGTGGTTTCTTGTGGCTGAATATCTTGTGGCCGTGTGGGATCAAAGGCTTTCCCTGCAGTAAGCTGCGATTGGGGTAGCCGCAACGGAACGCAGGGCGCTGAGCCGCAAGCCGGCAGGAGCCCTCGGCCGTAAGGGAATAGAATAGGGAAGTAGCTTGTGGCCCCGCCTTGCGGCCATGCAGCTCCTACGGCCATCATTAGAATGAGGCCCATAGTAAGGCCCAATTGTTCATATGTTGCAGCACCATTGTCTGTCCCTTGAAAAAGAATATTACAATTGTTTCTATCTGATCAGGGCATTGGCATTGGGAGGATGGTCAGCAGTAACAAATCTTTTACAAACACAAACACATAAGCATGGCTTGTTAAGAACTCAATGAATTGTACAGGGTATCAGGTGTCATGATACAACTTAAAAAAAACAGAAATGTTCTATATTAATGTAAACAAACATATAATATTTGAGAGACTGTTATGCTTAGAAGGATACAAGAGAAAAATGTAAGTATTTAGTAGTATTTTAACAGCAAATTATAATTAACTATATTCTGAAAGGTATCACATATAATAGTTGTCAAACTCCGAAATGACGCGAGGGTCCGCATTTGCGGAAGGTGGAGGCTCCAATGTTGGCTGCAATGAGCCGAATCGAGGGGCCGCATTTATGAAGGTGGAGGTTCCCACGTCGGCTGCAATGAGCCGAAGGCTCATTGTAGGCCGCAAATGCGGACCCTCGCGAAAAAAGAAAACGAGGCTACAGGACTCTAAAGAAGCAAAACACCACCAAGCAGATACAGCTTTTCAAAAAAGCTGTACGAGGTACAAGATACACTTTTAGCAAGGTCGCTAAATCATCCACAGCCGCGTACCACATACACATTAGCAGCCATTTTACAACACTAGCTTACACAATTCAGAAGTACACAGCTACCCTAAAGGCTTTTCCCTCGTGCACGCACACTATTTAAACTACACACTGCACACATTGCAGACACTTACACCTCAGCTCCACAACAGTGCAAACCAACATTGTATGCTGCAGAAACATCAAAACAGATTGTCAGCTCTTCAGCACAATGCTTCCTGCATATATTACTTCCAAATAGGTAAAGTATATTAATCTATTAATTTATTAATTATTTAATTAGCATACAAAAATCCATATACACAAAAAAAACACTCTCGCAATAAACACAAAAGCCATTTACCGCGCGCCTCACAATGAGCGCCAACGCTGCTCATAGCACACAAAGCCTTGCAATAAGCACAAAAAGAAGATCAGCGACGACCAAACAATAACAGTAAAAGCGCCTCTCAGAATAAAATACAACAACCAAACAGCCTTGCAATGAGCGCCAAAGGCGCTCAGCGTGAGGCTCGCAATGAGCGCAGAAGGATCTCAGACCACCAAAACAGCATTACCTGCCTTACAATTTTATTGCCCCGTCATTTTTGATGGGCAAGTCGCTAGTACAAAAAATAATGGTCAAAATTTAAAACACTTCTTAAAAAAATGTTGTAAATACAACAAATTGTGTGGTTTAAATATCAGTTTTGCCACTTGTTTTATATTTTTTATATTTATGCTAAGCACTTCCTATACTGTATATAGTCCTAAAAAGGATATTAAGAATATACAGAAAATCATAGAACAGTTTATTTGGATGGGTTAGTGAGCAAGAATGAATGGGATGGGCTATGTGTCTTTGATACATATACATATTATTTGCAGCTCAGTTGGATATAAAGTAGTGTCTTGGCATCAAGGTGGTGAAAAAGGTGACTCAAAATTTTGGTAGAAGATAGAAACATGTAATAAAAAGGTTTCATTAAATTAAACAGACTGTATCTAGTATCTGTAATACTAATAAGAGTTTAATATGTTTACATTTGAGAATATATGGTCATTTATAGGTGGTGTTATATACATAAAAAGTTAAACAAAATTGGCTTATTGCTGCAGATACGTGATGGAGAATTTGAGGCCTACAGAGAAACTTGTACTTGTTTTGATCATGTTAATAAAATCATACATTTTGGATCAATTTACATATTATTATAACAGCCCTCCAGATCTGGAACCTCCTGGACACCTTGTCCTCCTCAGCTGCAGATAACCTGGGCCAGGGGCTGGGGTGACCTGCACAACATTCTAACCTGGCTTCAGTTCGTCCTCCCCTCCTGCTGTTATTGCACAGAGATGCCACCGACTGCCACCAATAGGTCACCTCCCAGAGATGAGGGGCCATGTGCACCCCAAGACTCTGCCTCTAGGTTGTGACTTTTGTGTTCAATCTCTCAGCGCCCAGCAATTCAATTCAGATCAACACATCCTTCATGGAGAGGCAGGAAAAATTAGATCCCTTTAGTTAGGATACAAAAAATACTCATGCACCCTTCCTTAGTGCAGACAAACTGACAACTTTAGTCTTCTTACAAAGATATTTAACAAACCACAGCCTGGGCATAGCACTCACCTCCTTCTGAGTCACAGTGCTCACTGTCAGGACCTCAATGTTCTCATCCACTGGGCCATTAATTTGACAGACCTTCTCTGTCTTCCCCACTGCCATGTGGTTAGCAATGGTGCTAAGCCATCTGGGTATGTCTGCCCCTTGGTCTGGCACAGTCCCAAGGTTATTCTCATTGTTTGCCACTGGATTCTTGGCTGGCTCCTGGACCATAGTTATCCACAGGAACCCCAGGCTAGGTTCAAAATCCATCTCTGGTTCCTTCCAGAAACCGGGAGTATGGTGACTCCGATCCAGGCCATCCACCTGGCCTGATATCACAGTCTGAGTCCCATATTCCATTTTTTTTTGTATGTACATACACGGTATAGTACAGTCCCAGCCACATCTGCAACCTCCTGGACGCTTTATTCTCCTTAACTGCAGATAACCTGGGACCAGGGACTGGGGCTAAGGTGACCTGCACAACATTTTCACCTGCCTCCAGTTCACCCTCACCTCTGTGGTGCTTATTCTCTGGCTTTAGTTCCTCCATCATGTCCTGCTGCTAGTTACTGCACAGAGATGCCACTGACTGCCAAAAAACAAAAAAATACTCATATCACGACTCAGAGATGAGGGACCCGTGCACCCCAAGACTCTCTATGGGTTGTGGCTTTTGTGTTTCATCTCTCAGCGCCCAGCAATTCAAGTCAGATCAGGACATCATTCATGGAGAGGCAGGAAAAATGAGATCCCTTTAGTGAGGATACAAAAAAATACTCATACACCTTCCCTTAGTGCAGACAAACTGGCAAATGTATTCTTCTTACAAATATATTTAACAAACACAAATTATTTCACCTACATGCCCCCTCATCATTCCCCTCCCTTTATGAGAGGGTCTGAATTATTAGCGTGAACTCCACACCCTGTCACTAGGCTATAAACCCCCTCTCATCACTTGATACACCAGAGTATTGGGTTATCTGGGACAGGTCACTTCATATCCAGGGCCTGTGTTTTTTAGGTAAAAACAAATTACTTTATGACTGTGCCCAGAGAGTGGATGCCTGGCCGCTCTGAGGGGCCATATAAATTCTTGCAGAAACATTGGGTTTAACTCTTTGCTGTCCCACTAACACAATATGGTAGATAGTGTATCTTTGTTAGTTACCGGTAAAATAACATTATAACAGTGCATATAACATCATATACAGTAGTCACCCCAACAATCATTATTGTGGCCCACACTACACACAAAAACAACACGTCACAGTTCTTACAACAAGTATCATGTCCATTTTAATAGCCTTTAATATTAGCAACCCAGTGGTCCAAAGTTCCAAATAATAGGGTTGCCTTTTGGGGTTCAGGGAGTCCCAAAATCAGTCATTACACTATTAATAAAATCACAACACTTACCTCTATTATGATAACCTCTCAAAGTAACTAATAAGACATATTCTCTCTACTTAATAAAAATAAGTTGACATTACAAGAAATATATGTTAACTGATATAATTTGAGAATTAATACCATTTAATTTTAAATAGATAATATTTATATACAGGGGTTAAAATTTTTCATAAAGCCTAGGAGACCAGGAATCCCTAAATACTTTCCCACTCTAACATTTCTGGCTCTTTTATTCCCCAGCTTTTTATATATTGCTTATATATGTGGAATATATATAATACTAGCTACTTGCCCATAAAAAAATGACGGCAATACAATTGTAAGGCAGGTAATAGCTCTGGCACAGAGAGTAAGAGTTTTGGTGGTCTGAGATCCTTGGGCGCTGAGTGCCCTTTGTGGCTCATTGCGTGGCCCGCAATGAGCGCCTTCGGCGCTCATTGTGAGCCTCTGGGTTGGTGTATTTCTTGTTATCATAGGCGCTTTTGCGCTTATTGTAAGGTTCGCAAGTGAATCTCGTTTTGGCGCTTATGGCAAGGCTCATCCCCTGGTGTAGTTTGTGTCCGTATGAGCACCATTGGCGCTCCTGTGTGGGGCAGTGAAGGTGTTTGTGGATGTTTGCGATAGTGTATTGTTCATTTTTTTTGGTTTTGTGTCTATTTTTTTTTATTATAATTAATTAATTAATGAACTCATAAATGAATATACTTTACCTGTTTTGTAATTAATATATGCAGTAAGGAATTGTGCTAAAGAGCTAACAATCTGTTTTGATGTCCCTGCAGCATATAATGTAGATTTGCTAGTTGTTGTTGAGCTGAGGTGTAAGTGTCAAACATGTGTGCAGTGTGTAGAGTAAATACGCTGCGTGCACGAGGGGAAACCCGTTTTGTGTAGCTGTGTACTTCCCGCATTCTGTAAGTTAGTGTTGTACAATGGCGGCGAATGTGTATGTGGTAGGTGGGTTTGTATGACTTAGCGTCCTTGCTAATTGGTGTATGCTGTAGGTTTTTGGAAAAGCCCGTATTTGCTTTGCGGTATTTTAGGGCTTTAGGAGTCGTGTAGCCTTGTATTCTTTTGTTTCATCGGCCATTTTTTCTCTCGCTTAGGGGATTTTTCGAGTGTCTAAACTTTGTAAATTTGACTGGAAATCGAGGTTTAACCTGTGTTGCAGAGGTCCTCGGGTGCCCATCCTTGCTAGTGGGTAAGGTTTAAATTTAATTTTTGTGTGTATTTTGTGTGTTTTTTAATCTTTGCTGCTGTGCCACGGGTTGTCCGTTAAGGTCTGTTAAGTCACCCGGCGGGTCATAATTGTTTTTGTGTAAGTCCCGCAATTTTTTATTTTCTAAGTCCCCCCGCGCTCGTAATTTTTTGTGTAAGTCCGTAGTTAGTCATTGTGTGTTTTTTTTTTTTCTATGTCCTGCTTGGGTGGTTGTTGTAACCAGTTGTGGCCATTTTGCGGCTTGCAATGAGTCTGTGGGCTCATTGCAGCCGTTGTGGGAGCATCCACCTGCGCAAATGCGGCCCCTCGCTTTGCGAGGGTCAGCATTTGGGGTCCAAAAGTGGTAGGGGGTCGTCTCCACAGCGCTCATCTCCACCAGCGCAAGGAGCGCTCCATATTTCATTTAAGTCCTACGGGCTTGAATTACGAGTTACGGGCTTGGAGGTCACCCAAGTATTTGATTATGATGATGTGCAAGCTTGAGAATGTGTTGTGCTTTTAACCCTAAAATCACCCAATCATATTCGAGCCTGAAAATGCTTACTATCGATAGAATGGGTTGAGAACAGCGGGAAGGAGGGCTAACTTGCCCGCTCAGACAATTGAATAGCCGTGTAAACGTAGGGAAATGTGAGGATGTAACCAGATCGCATTAAGTCGTCGATTTGCAATTGAGTTTCGTCCCGCAATAGAATGAGGCTCAAAGTATGTAATTGGAAAATCAAATGAAATTTATATGGGAAAAAAACACTATTGTTTCTCCATTAAAGTAGATTTACAAACTATGAGCCTCATTCAATTGGCCGAATTTGAGATACGATGGCCCGCAAGTGAGGACGCAGGCAAATTTGCTTTTCAATTGGCATTTTTTTTGCGAGCTCACGAAATGGCGGCCATCAACCTCGTAGCCAACACCACTCAGAAAGCCTTTGATCTGTCACTTTCGCAGGCCTAAAATTGGCTATTCAATTGCCCCGACTCCTCCAATGTCGCAAACGTATCCTAACTCGTACAGAGCAACTGAAGGACGAAGCCCTACATGTGCCTAGAGAGGACTTTTAAGCCATTACGTATGCTCCCACTGCTTCTAACACCCCCCCACACTACTGATGCAGGGCGTCTCGAGCGGGACCCCGCCAGGGTCCCCCACATTATCCCCATACAGCGGGGTCCCGCATCGGGACCCCCGGAGGGTTCCCACATTAACCCCTTGTTGAGGGTGTCCCCGGTCGGGACCCCCGCTACATTTAAAATGTCAAATTCCCTACCGCAAGTCAGTTAAAGGGCCCACGGTACAAAAATGACTAACCATGCAGCAGGGGGACCCCCGCTGCATTGTAAAATTGTAATTGCCTGACGCTGGTCTTGAAAGGACCTTAAAGGTCCTTAAGGACCTGCGATGAATAAAAAACTTAATTCCTACCGTTGGGTTCTATAAGTACCCCCCGCGGCACCTAAAAATTAACCCCATCACTCATGGGGGTCAATATAGACCCTCATGAGACAATAATTAACCCCCTCAGCCCAATAGTCTATATAGACCCCAATAGAACATTATTAACCCCTATATTAAAACTACAAGGACCCAGGACCCTCATGACACAAAGACTAAGCACTACACTACACTATTAAACCTAACTATACCCCATTAACCCATTAACCCTAACTATATCCCATTAGCCCTAACTGTACCCAGTAAAAACCCTATCTACTAACCCCTACCTTACATTTTTAACCCCTATCCTACTTTAGACCATTCTATAAACCCCATCTAACTAATTAATCCCCCATTTACACTATTACACCTTCTCTACCCTATTAACCCCACCTCTACACTATTAACCCCCTCTACCCCAATTTACCCCATTTACACTATAACTCCCCCTTTACCTTATTAACCCCATCTACACTATTAAGCCCCCTCCACCCTAATAACCCCTACACTACCTACCTAACCCCCCTAATGAAATCCCTAGCACCCCGCCAATTACAAAAAAATAAAAAAAACACTAATTACACAAAAAAAAAAAATACTACATTACGGAAAATAAAAAAGAATGACTGAAAATATCATACTACATTACAAAAAATCAAAAAAAGCTACATTACTGAAAAAAAAACAAATCACATAAAATAACAAACTAAAGTACATTACATAAAATACACTGCAATACATTGAATACAAAACCCTAAATTACATTTAATAAAACCTCCCAAATCACATTAAATAAAAAAAACTTTTAATTACATAGAATAAAAAAAATACAAATTACATTGAATAATAAAACCATAATTACATTGAATTAAAAAACAAACAAATCACATTGATTAAAAAAACCTAAAATTACACCTAAAACAACCACCCTTCTTAAACTAGAATAGGGTAAATTAGACCACTTACCTTGTCCAAATGCCCCTTCCAGCGATGATGGACTTCTGTGCTATCGTCCCAGTGCCCCTCCATATATGTCCACAGGTCCGGGTCACACCTAAAGTAAAAGAAACAGTACAATTAATACATAAATACATACAACATTCTAATTTTAATCCCATAATTTTTGACGGGCAAGTTCCTAGTTGCATATAAATGCCTTCTGAGCATAATAAAAAGTAAGAAGAAGACCCTATATAATCACATTTATTGTTTGAAAGACTTTTTTGTTCTACAGGTTAAGAAGTAAAACTTGGAATGTGATACACCCCACAGGTATTGTTTATTTATTTTTTGGTGTAATTTGTGTATTTTTTTTTAGTCTTTGTAATTAGTGGGATGCTAGGGATTTCATCAGGGGGTTAGGTGACGATAGTGTAGGCGGTTAAAAGGGATAGAGGGGGGTTAATTGTGTAGAGGGGGGTAAATAGGGTTAGAGGGGGGGATAATAGGGTAGAGGAGCGGTTAATAGCTGTAGAGGGGAGAGTTCATAGCGGTAGAGTGGGGGTTATTGGTGTAGGGGTGCTAATTAGTTAGAGGGGGTTTATAGAATGGGATAGGGGTTAATAATGTAAGGTAGCGGTTAATAAAGTAGGGGTTTATGGGTACAGTAAGGATTAATGTGGGTATAGATAGGATTCTAATGGGTTCAGTAGGGCTAAAGGGGTATTGTTAGGGTTAATAGTGTAGTGTAGTGCGAGGTACCCCTCATGGCACTTAGAGTGTTAATATAGGGGTTAATAGTGTACTATCGGGTCTATATAGACCCCTATTAGACTGAGGGGGATAATTATTGTCCTCTTGATAGTCTTAATTGACCCCCTATGAGTTATGCAGTTAATTTTTAGGGTGCCGGGATGGTACTTATAGTACCCCCACGGCAGAGGTTACATTTTTTTATTATCGCGGGTCCTTTAAGGATCTTTAAGGACCGCCGCTGCAAGGTTTAATGTGCGGCCACTTGCGGAGGTCCCCCAGCATTGGGGAGGGGGGTAATGTTAGGTGCCGCGGGGGTACCCAGCCTGTATTGCGCACATTAGTGTGCCTCGGGCCCTTTAAGGGACCCACGCCGAAGAATTTTAATTTTTAAAAGCTGCGAGGGTTAATATGGGGACCCTGCGGGGGGGCCCCCCGATTGGGACCACTGGAATCATGGGTGTCCAAATGGGGACCCTTGCAACAGGGTTTCACTATAGGGAGAACGGTAGGATTTATTGCTGTCATGGAGAGTCTCATTTACTATTGGCTCATTGTAAGCAGTAGCTACGGGCTCGCAAGCACGCTCTGCTTACTTTGGAAACCTGGATTTCCGATTTCAAGTCTCGGCAGCGAGTTCTGCTCTGGGAAATAGCATCGTAAAGGAGGGGACGGGAGAACCGCAGCTCAATCACAGACATGCAGCAGTCGGCGAATGAGTTGCGGGCTTGGAATTGAATGTGACCCTTGTATCTCTGAATATCTCTAATCCAGAATTTTATTTTTAATTGGAAGCACCAATTTTTTACTCTCCAAATTCCTTCTCCAAGAGGCATAATAGAGCTGAATTTCCATAAACACATAAGTCAAACATATTTTTGTCCTGATAGGTTCCTTGAGGTCTTATATTGTTATTACATGTGCTGATAAAAGTAAGAATTTAATTTAGGTTTGGTATTTTGGGTAAGAGCATTAAAAAGCCAATGTAATGCCCTTAACAACGTATTCAATGATTACAGAGGTCCTTAACAATAATATTCTTTAAGCGCTGTAACTAATATCAGCAATTCTTAAGTTGTTATTGTTTTACCTTTTCCTTATTTTAATAATTGTATTTTTTGCTAAAATGCTCTTTGAATAACATATCATGTACAGTATATAGTTGCAAAATTAATATAAATGTATGTGGAAAAACACTCTATTTTCAGACAAAGCATACTCACTGCAATTCTCAGTAAATAATGATTTTATGGAAGCTGAAACAAATCTAAGTTTGATATGTTTGGACATCCATCAATAAATAAAAAAAATTTTGTCCAGACCTTGAAAAGGTATCACAAGCTACTGTAGGAAGTAACTGTGTAGTAGATATAATTATTATAGTGAAACATAATAAGGTAGTCTGGAGCATAGAGTTCTGATGCCGCAGAGGTCTGTTCACCAGATGTGGACCCCCGCAGTGCTTCAGATGATCTATTGCTTTAATGGAATCTTTAGTAATTATTATTATGTACTAATGACTGCTGGCTGCAAAACTGGAAACGGAGAAATGCAAAACAGATTGAATCAAAGTAAATGGGTCCAATTAAATACAAATACTGTAGACATCTTTCTCATTTCTTTTTAATATTTGGAAAACAATGTTTCAGATGGACCAATATAGTTGGACTCATCCAAAGAAGAAAACACCCTGTTGTGGTAATTTACAACTTTTACTACAAACTGAATTATTATAATTAAAAAGGTAATCTTTATTTACAACTGTTTAAAAAACTGTAATTATATTACATTGCAATTTTGTAAAACAGAACTAAAATGCTTTTGAATATTTGATGGTAAAATCTGAATAACTTCATGAGAAACAAGTTACCTAAAATCTGCTTTGCGAGGCTAGCATGTTTGACCACAGCGCTGGCTCGCATCGCTTTGCTAGGCTCGCGGTTGCGCCCTCACTCTGCGAGGGACGCAACTGCTGGACCTAACATCGCAAATGTCACCAAACATCGCGAGATCCCACAACTATATATGTGATAGTGTTTTCCAAATGATTACAATCACGAGAATTCAGAAAAGGTCTCCTGTACACACTCAATGAGCCTCAGTGTTACTACAGAATGGCACCTAAATTAAAACTGCTATCTTTTCAAAATGACCAGCATGATATCTCCAGGACAACTTGGCCCCACTAATGACTTAGTAACATAGTTATTGAAGTTGAAAATTATTTTTAATCTATCAAGTCCAAACTTTTTAAATAGTTTCTGTTCCTTTTAATTAGTGAATTGTTAATTATTGATTTAGAAGAGAGTAACAAAAAACCTCATTGAACCATTGATTATTGTCTCATAAAGGCAAAAAATTCTTCCTGGCCCCCAAATACTGACAATGGATTACTCCCTGGATCAATGTGCCTACTACTCGCTAGTTTTCCAACATAACCATGTATGTCCATTTATTCAAAATATGTCCAGCCCATTTTAAAGTTATTTATTGAATCTGCTGTTACAGCCTCCTATGGTAAAGTGTTACAAGGGCCGACTGCCCTTACTTTGAAGAACCGTTTTTATTTCCTTAAAGTGGAATCTTTTTTTCTTCTAACCCCTGAGACACTTAAAATAGAAGCACAGAACTCAACGGAACACAAATTGGGAACACTTTTAAAACATGTGCTTTTAAGTCCAGCGGTTCTCAACCTGTGGGTCGTGACCCCTTTGCCAGGGGTCGCCAAATAAAACCATCAGAATTTTTTTTTTGTCTATTCTAATCTGTAACGCTTGTAATTGTACATTTTTTTTCCACTTATAGTTAGTACTTTCTTACTATAATTTGTCATTCGATAGAGGTTGGCAGACAATCACATATATAGTTGTGAGCATGCGGGTTGTTGCTAACGCTTGCGCGAGCCCGCAGCAACTGCGGGCCTCGCGAATCAAGGGCCACAGTTGCTGGCAAGGAGCGCCAAAGGCTCATCCCTACGACCCCCTACGACTTGCAGCCCCGCAAATGCGGACCCTCGCAAAGCGAGGGGCCGCATTTGCGGAGGTGGTGGCTCCCATGTCGTTTGCAATGAGACGCAGGCGGGACTATACAACAGAAAATTTACAGACTTAGCATCCAAAAATACGAGCCGCGGGACTTAGAAAAACCCCATTACAAGCTCGCAAAAATACGACCTTAACGCCCAAACCGCGCGCACAATAAAAACATTAAAAACACAATAAATACACTCAACAAATACATAAAAAGCTTACCCACAGCAACGTGGGGGGGGGGGGGCACCCAGGGCCTCTGCAAGTGAAGTTACAGCTCAATTTTAAGTCCAAATTCCAGAGTTTACACACACGAAAATCTCCTAAGCAAGAGAAAAAATGGCTGCCGAAAAAAACGAAAACAAGGCTACAGGACCCTAAACACGCAAAACACCACCAAGCACATACAGATCTTCCAAAAAGCCATACGAAGGTACAAGATACACCATTAGCAAGGACGCTACATCATACACAGCCGCTTTAGCACATACACATTAGCCGCCATTTTACAACACTAACTTACACAATGCAGAAGTACACAGCTACCCTAACGGCCTTCCCCTAGCGCACACAGCCCTATTTACACTACACACTGCACACATTGCTGACACTTACACCTCGGCTCCACAACAGTGCAAACCCTACCATTGTATGCTGCAGGAACATCAAAACAGATTGTCAGCTCTCCAGCACAAAACCCATTCACCGCGCGTCTCTACCAAACAGCATTACCTGCCTTACAATTTATTGCCGTAAATTTTTTGACGGGCAAGTCGCTTGTTTAATCATAATGATTACAAATGTTTCCATTCTCATATATATTACATATTGTTTTTGAGATTAATCACTACGCTTTAATTATGTAAAAATTTGTAAGAATGGAAATACATCCTGTATATCAGATATTTATATTTCGATTCATAACAGTAGCAAAATTACAGCGAAGAAGGAGGAACAAAAATAATTTTACTGTTAGGGTCGCCACAACTTGGGAATTTTAATCAAAGGGTCGCGGCACTAGAGAGGTTGAGAATCGCTATTTTAATTCTCAGAATTTACCTTAACTTTTAATGTAAATTTAAAGCAATATATATTATCTGTTATTTTTTATAGCACATTTACTATGTAGTTGTGATTCTAGATACTTAAGCTAAATATTTTTAAGATTTTTAAACTAAGCTAGGAGATACCAATGTTAGATCCAGTATGAGTTTCAGTGATTAGACATAAAAAGTCTGCATATCCTTGAATATCAAAGAGAGGGTTAATCAGCTTGGCATTATTAAGAGTTTTAGCACCTATGAGGAAAGGACCTATGAGCAGAAAAATAGGAGATACATGATTATCTTCTTCCCCCTCAACAAATAAAATTATTCATTGCATCCACCAGCCATCACACAGATGGTCAGAAAATTGGCTTTGTGTAGGGATGTGGATTCAGGCATGAATATTAATACGAGACAGATGTAAAAGCATATTAATATGCATTTGCTTTGCAGGACTGACATTACAATATTTCATTAACCCATTTGCCACCAGAGAAGCTGACTACAAAATACATTACAATGCATTGCATTTCACTGAGGTAACCAAAGTGTTAAATGAAAAGTCAATTAAATTAAAAACCATAGGTCATTATTTTATATGTATTTGTGTTGTGTATTTGCCAGACATTTATTGCAAGATACTTGAAACAACAAAATGATGGATTTTAAAAAAAACAGAATATTCACATTACTTTTGTAATAAAATTAGTTGAACATCTAATTATAAAATAATTAATTTATCATTGTGTTAAATTGTGTATTATTGAGCTAATGGAGGACACAACAAGATATTAAAGTGCATCACATGTCAATTGATTTATATTTGTTATTCAACTCTGTCCATCTAGTATGTTTAGTATGTGTTTTAATCTATATATATAATATATATATATATGTCATATATATACTATATATTTATTATATAATATATAAATAATAGATTAAGAAGGCTACTCCTCTGGCCAACACTTACTATAAATATAATAAATATAATATTACTGATGGAGGCCTCAGGGGTGCGCTGGGGGCCACAGGAGACTGAGGGTGAACGCAGGGGGCTGAGGGAGGCCGCAGAGGTTCTGCGAGGGGCCACAGGGACGCTGAGAGGGAGCACAGGGGGCCACAGTGAGCCATAAGGGACAATAGGGGCCACAGGGGAGCTCTGCTGGGGCCATAAGGAGCCATGGTGGCACAGGGCACCCTGGGGACCACATGTACCCCAGTGGGGCAACTGGGTCCCACATGGCCACATGGGATCACCAGGGGCCATAGAAGATCTGCAGGGGTCACAGGGCTGGGCCACAAAGGATCTGCAGGGGCCATCTAGGGGCCAAAGGGGGCCACCAAGGACCCCCTGGGTGCCACCGGGGGCACAGGGGGCCACCGGGGGCCAAAGAGGACACTCATGGCCAATGGAGGGGCGCAGGTGCCACAGAGGACCTGTAGGAGTCCCACAGAGGACCCGCAGGAGGTCCGCAGGGCCCCTCAGAGGCCTAGGGCCACGGTGCCTTGCTCCGCCTTCTCTGGTCAGTATGATTAGCCTATCAATAATACAAAGAATCAAATGTTACTGCTACTAAATTAAATTTACTTACTTTGATGCTTATTGGGTACATAAGACTTATTTATATCACACACAATATCAGTTAACAGTACAACCCCATAGCTCATGGGTGTAGGAACCAAAGAAAATCTCTAGGGGGATACCGCATTAGTATGAAAATACCACACAACTGAATCTCTCCCACATAAACACCACACATTGAAAATCGGGGAGGGATTTGTTCCCCTCGTCCCCACAGTTCCTACACCAATGCCCAAGCTTGTAGGTATTCACATCTGTATTTTTGCTGAGAATCACTACATAGCATTTTTTATCCCACGGCGCAGGTACTGCTGTCTCTCTAAAAACCCACCTAATAATTGTGTTTCTCTACATTTATTTGAATGTATCACTCTTTTTGATAATATTTATGGAATAGAAACATAATTAAAATATAATAAAATGTACTGCCCATTCTCTCTCTTTTTTACTTCATTATAAAAAAAACTTAAATATACTGGAAATATATTTTCAGATATGTACTATAATTATTTAAATAAAATAGGGCAGGCTGCTTAGCGGGTTAACAAACTAATTAACTTATATTTCCATTTTTTAGGTCTACAAAAAATACAAGCATGAAAAGATCAGCAATTTTGTGTGAGCTTAATATATCTAGTCAATCCTTTGTATTTGTACTGTACTGTTTTCTTTTGATTGCTGGTCATGCAATGCAGAAGGGGGTTCAAATATAAGTTCCAGCATGCTCTAACATTTCATGCTTTATCTTTTGCTTGAAATTTTCAGTGAGTGAGTAGGTGCGGTTGGCCTCCCCAGTGCCTCTAAGTATACAAATTTACCTGTGCGTCCATATCTCATAATATACAGGCTGCTCTTTTCATTAAACCATAATAATATAAAATTGTGCCGATTGTAGTTTAGGTGTTCAGCTGCTGAATTGGCCACTGCAGAGTTGTTACAAGTTGACTTTCCATTTACCTTGCATCATTTTTTCTACGGTTCCTCAACAAAAGGTTAACCAGTAGTAAAACCTTGTTAAGTACCAAAGAATTTGTGAAAATAGCAGCGCCAGGTGCCTTCAAATCAAGTAGCCCAGCTGACCGCAATGCGTCGGCTTTTTTGCTAAGTACCTTTTACACAGTAGGCACTAAAGCAGTACGTTAGCGTTTAAATAAAGATTTAGGAGTAATGAATCTCCTTAACTTCAGTATAAATCAAAAATTACTTTATTCTTAGAAACTCCATGGTAAAGCAATTGAAAAAAGTCAAGTGTCTTTTATAAAACTTTGTTCATGCTGGCTTTGCTTTTTACCGTGAGTTGAACCCTGTTGTGATGAATAAGTACTTTGGAGGCCAGATTCCATTCTTCATGCTTTGCATCTACTGGAAGACACCGCTGTCTTCATTCACTTCAAAGACGCTAATAAACAAAAATATAAAATTGTACGCAAGGTAAGGACTACTTAGTCCCATGTGTTTCTTTATTATTAACCATCTCTGATTATATACATTTACACTATTATTGTATTATGTAGAGTATGTATTTTATTTATATAGCACCATCAAAGTAGGCAGCTATTCACAGTTTAGTCACTACAATGCTATGTGAGCTTTTACTTAAAATCCTGTTTAGATCTTTTATCTTCCAAAAATCCCTCAACTCAATGTGTGCCTTTTCCATTTTTTTATTATCACCGGAATGTAATTTTTATATGCTTTGTTTTAGACAATTCTCTAAATTCCCCAATACCCAAGGTCCTCTGATGGTGACTGTCTATTTTTCTGTGGGATATTTTGCTATTGCAGCTGTTTTACAGCCGTTCATAGTCTCTGTAGCCTTTATAAACCTGTCCCTAAATGTGGTGGTGGGGTTCGATTCACTAAGCTGGGGGAAATCTGGGGGAGTATTGACTTCAGTTAGCTGTAAAATCATATGTATTAAAAGGAGCAAAAATATGTTCAATGTATATAATTCAATATATTCCTGTGTTTTAAACAACATTTTTATAAATGCATAAATGCATTTACTGGTTTCTCTTAATTAAAAAATGAAGTAACAAAATGCTAAAACAGTGTTTATCAAAACAGGGTGTTCTACAGCCTCATAGATACAGAGAATTATTTATGCTAACAGTGCCTCCACACATCCGCTTTTGAGTCTAGGTTCCTAAAATAAAAAAAGAAAAGTGCATCTGTTTACAATCAGTTTATAGAAGCCTAATATCAGAAAACCATGTTACATATTCATTATAGTAGAATTTGAATAAAAAATAAATAGTGATGAGACAAAGAGAATGTGGAGATGAGTGGGCCCATAAACAAAACAGTGAAGGAGAATGATAATGGAGAGAGGGAAGATAATAGAGTTATTTGGGTATGGGGATGGTAGGGAGTGATAAGATTTGAAAAGAGAATGTGGAGATAAGGGTGGAATGGAGAGAAACGGTGGCATAACTGTTTCCATTTTTTGTATGTAAAAGATTAATATTTTGACAGCAATTGTACCGTTATTACGGGTCCCTGAAACAGATAAGTGCAACTATTATAGCCTTTTCAGGTAAGTGAATATGATCAGAGAATCATATTAAAAGGCGATGTTGTGTGGGATTGGTCTGGAAGAATCTTTGTGCCATGCAACGTTTCTTCAGTACCTAGGAAATCCTTTAGTCCACCCAGTTTGGGAGCATCTCTTGGTTCCCATTGTGCTTCAAGATGTCGGTGGTATGCAACTTGATAAAGTTAGGATGGCATTGCAAAGAAGGACACGTTAATAACAATCAATATCATGGCAATATCTTCTACATGTTTCACCCACTATAGTGATTCCCTCTAATTGCGATATGGACAGGAGCTGGTGTTAAGAAATTGGGTGGGTGGGAGTGAAGGAATGAAAAGGAATTGTGTTTGCTTCCCCTTTTGGAAGTTTAGCATTCCTACGAAACAGTGGAAATAATATTTTTTAGATTTAATAAGGAAAGTAAGAATATCAAATAATTTTAGGGGCTGAAAAACATATTTAATAAGTGGATGAATTTGATGATTTGAGAAGAAAATATAACTTTAAATAATTACATCCATGAGTAATATAAATATTTGTGAGGATAACTTTTCATGAAGTTTATATTTTTTATAAGATTTCATCCCAATAGCAATGGAAGACAAAGAACTGATCCTTTGTCTAAGAATTAAAAAACCTGATGGTACAGCCCCTCTTAAGCAAGTCTGAGCTATAGGATTGTCGCAAACCAATAAAGACAAATTGACTCCAATATGTCTTAATATTTCAGTGTAGCAAGCACTCCCGGGCAACAACCTGAAACCTAATAATTTATTATTCACAGACAGCAGAGAGTTGATAAGAATGTGTAACCCCTTAAATGCTTGACTGTAGCTTGTGTTTAACCATAACTTTTAAGTTGTATAAGATTAGTATAAACAATTTTTAATGTATTGTGACAAAAAAAAAAGATTTCAGTTAGAAAACTAACACTAGCTTTCCCATTAGTTTTGAACTCTGTTCCTCCAACTCTCTATTTCAAACTGTCACACAGGCTGCAGACGATTTTCGCTGCAACTATTTACTCTACAGCTTTAGTCGCACCTGCACCGAAAAATGTGGAACAATTTTCCCTGCTACCTCCTAAAATAAAAAATAGGACATTTCCAGTCTAAGAACCAGGTGAAAACAGCAGTTTTCAGTGTATGTGTTTTCAGAAAAGATCAACCTTTATATATAAAGCAAAAAATGTAAAGATCATTTCAACTGATTTCTACTTTCAAGAACGTATGAATAATTACAGGGAACGTTTATACTTGCTTTTGTAGAGGGTTGATTGAGCTGTGCGTTCTATCCCTAAATAAAATATCGCAATTATTTTAGATGCTTAAGCTGACAAAATAGTTTAAATTATGAAAGAATTGTAAGCATTTTCTTACCAATTTAGTATTTCTACATTCACATCAACAAACTCCCCCTACATTGTTTTTATAGGATGGTAATTTATATAATAGACTATTATTATCAGATTCTACTTGTAAAGCACTCACATATTCTGTAGAGCTAATGTACGTTTGACATATTAATAAATTTGTACATAGCTGTTACATCCTGAAAACTGTAATTGAGGCTATACAGCACTTTTGTACATACATATGGTGCAGTAGTGGTGGGTCCAGCTTTCTTATTTTACTTTTATATTAATAATTCTTTGGAAATGTAATTTTGTATGGCTCCTGAATGTTTATATAATGTTTGTGTATTATGTTCATGTTAAAGTAATAACCTAGGTTATTATATAAAAACTAAATCAGCAATTTAAGGAGTTAGAAAGTTTAAAGATTTGAGGAGTTATGTAAGCTTGCAGAGTTTACATGAAGAAATAAAGGTGAGATTAATTAATTTAGATGGGGCTGTGGTAGAACCCTCAATTGTTTTTTTTTATATTATTATTTTATGGCTGAAAGTCAAATTAGGTACTATAATGAATCATAATATTACATATTGAACTAGTTAGGAACATATAAGATAATGCATCTAAAGATTTGAAACTGTTTTATTGTAACTTGTAATTGTTAACACAAATGTATTTTGTATTGGTAAGTACATGGTTGTTTTTATAGTACACTAGCGACTTGCCCGTCAAAAAATGACGGCAATGAGATGTGTATGTTTGGAAAGTTGTTTAGTTATTAATATACATATGGAATTGTAAGGTAGCTAATGTTGTTTTGTGTGTACTACTGAAATATGTAATAATAATTAAAAAAATGAATATACTTGACCTATTTTGAAGCATTGTGTTTAAGATCTGTGAGCCTTGTTTGATGTTGCTGCAGCATTAGTGGTGTGCAGGTGCTGTGTGAGCGTGATGAACGTGTGCAGTGTAATAGTGTGCGTGCGCGAGCTGAAACCGTTAGCGTAGTTGTGTACTTCCGCATTAGCGTAAAATGGCGGGTAATGTGTGGTATGCGTGTTCTCGGATTATCCGTAAGTGTTTTCCGTGGTTATAGTGCTGTAGCCTCGTTTTCGTTTTGTTCGGCCACCATTTTTTTTTTCGCTTAGAGAATTTTGTAGCGTCTAAACTCTTTTATTTTTAGTTAAGTGAAGCTGTAAGTATTTTTTTTGAGGTGCTGGATGCTTCATGTTGCTATAGGTAAGCTTTTTATGTATGTGTTGTGTGTATTTATTGTCTTTTTGCTTTTTTCCTGTCCGCGGCTTGCGTCCGATTTTTGCGATGTCGTAATGTGTGGTATGCGTCTTAGCGGATTATCCGTAAGTGTTTTTCGTGCTTAGAGTGCTGTAGCCTCCTTTTCGTTTTATTCGGCCGTCATTTTTTCTCTCGCTTTGACAATTTTTTCATGTGTAAACTCTTTTATTTTGAGGTAAATGAAGCTGTAAGTTGTTTTTTTGAGGTCGTGGATGCTCCCTCTCGCTGTCGGTAAGCTTTTTATGTATGTGATGTGTGTATTTATTGTGTTTTTTTTTTTTTTCATGTTCGCGAGTTGCGTCCGTATTTTTTGGCTGCGGTTTAACGGCTCGCCTCGCTATGCGAGGCACGCCTGCAATGAGTGCCTGCGGCGCTCATTGCCAAAGTGCTCCGTATTAACGTTAGTTTTGCGAGGGCCTCAGTTGCTGTCATGGAGCGCCGCCAGCAACCGAGGCTCGCTTTGCCATCGCTTCGCTTGCCGCGGCCCTCGCTTCGAGTGAGCAACAGCCCGTACGCTCACAACTATATATGTGATTGTCTTCTTCAGTTTATTTTCCTACCTCATATATGTATGTTGGAAACCCAATACGTTTTTAAATTTTGAAAAAAAATGCCAGCATTATTGAATTGATTTTTAAATGATTATATTTTGAAGGGCACTGGACACATTGAAAATGAAAGAGGGAAGAAAAAGCACAATTAGAAAATGTGCAATCAATGTGAAGTCAAAATTAAAATGAAATGTGCAATTAATTTATGTAAAATGTAAAAACATAAAAATAAAATAACAATAATAATAATATAGTATGTGAAGTAAATAATTTTTCTAGCTTATCCCCTAGATTAATTAGGCTTCTCAGGGGTTGTCAAGTTCTTCACTGAATGTTGCGATGACTATTTTCTATTGGGTGAAGTCATAGAAGTCTTCAGTGAAGGTCTTAGTGAAACTTAGGGATATGTCTCCTTTCAGCTTTAATTTCAATAGGAAAAAAAATAATAAATTTAAAGAATAGTCTGTCTCTATAAGAGATTACATTTTAACAATATTTAAATGATGTTTCAAATATTGTATCTTAGCTGTTTGTAAAAACTATTTAGAACAGATACCAATGAAATTGTTTTAAATTATTATTAATAAATGCCTTGAATTATTCAACTTTAATATCTAGTTTGCATAACAAACGGGTTACAACACTATGTAAAAACTAAGAAAGGAATGGCATTGTAAATGCAAGGGGTTTGTTTTACAGGAATTAAGTATCTTTCATAAATGGAATCATTAATGAAAATAAAATACAAACCAATTCTCTTAGGCTGTTTGAATCCGGTATAACAAAGAACTTTATAAAAAAACTAGTTCTTTCATTATATGTAATTTTTTCTTGCTAATCTAGTGATCTCATAGGTACCATTTATTCTACGCCATTAGGTGATTGACCATTTGGAACGTATGGTCTAGGAATCATTAAATCATTCTTGGGCATAGGCAGAAATTAGGAACCATTTGAAAAGGCTACCGCTGGGAACATCAATGTACAGCAGTTTAATGTTAGCTAAACTAATAGTTCTGCTGCAGTTGCCAGAGTTCAGTCTGAAATTATTTTAAGTGAATGTGTTACTGCTGTTCACCTAACTTAAAAGTTTCCTAAAGAAATAGAAACACAAGTGCCTAAGGGACATTATATTCCATTAAATAGATGATCAGCCTGAAATTATCAGGGTTGTTTCATATCAGCTATTCAGTGATGACACACTTATAATGTGATATATTTCACTGCAGTAATCTTATAAACCCATTTTGCTTTACATATATAAATTGAAAGAACGCCTTCACATACAGGTTTCCGTGCATGGTAGAAGAATTACTATTATGTACTCAAATACTTATGTAGACTTTATCCAGAAAGGATAGAAAGCATAGCTATGTTTCTGGGTAGATCCATGAGTATATGCATAGAAATATGTATGTGCCGGGACAAATCTCTCTAAATATATCTGACATAAAGTATGCATACATAAAATACACACACCTAATAATTTTGTATATAAGTGTATTTGCAATCTTAAGACTGGGCTACAACAAGAGGAAATGATGAATAGTAACTGGACGGTGGTGGGGGGCACACATCTGAATAGGCTAGGCCAACATAAACCTAAATATGTCCCTGATACCAATTCCAATGGTAATGGAAAAGCAACATGATGAATCTACTGTATATTGTGTAGGAAAAAAATATTTTAAAGTGTTTTAAAATCTCATGGTTAATGCGAGTATGTTTAGATCCACTTAGCTTTGCTATTGATTGTTATGTAGCAAAAAAGAGGCTATTACAGCCCAATTATAGTTTTCCATGATATTTACCTATTTTTTTTTCTTTACATCTCAACCTTATGGAGAGAACTTTGCCATCACTGCAGAGCTGGATGATGGGGGGGTGATTGTAAGATCATTGGAATGAAAGGTAGGAGGGGACATATACTAAAGTACCCAAGCTTTTTTTTTGGATAATTGAATACGATTGAAATATACACAACTCTTCTCCTCACTAAGGGCCTCATACAATTGCCATTTGCCTATATAAGCACAGAGCATATATTTTTTACAGAAGTTTTTAGTTTTAGGTTAGTCAAATTTCTATCCGAGAACAAGGTTCTTTCACTATCTAAAAACTTCTGTACCAAAATATGCTACTGTTTCTTATTTAGAACCCTATTCAATTGCCAAATTGCAATTGAATGAGGCCCTAAACCCATGGGCCCCATTCAATTTTCCAAATCAAAATAATTGAACCTCAAAAAGCAGCTAGTAAAGGTTATGGATATTCAACTAGCTACTTTTAGCTACTCACTATTCAATTGGCAACTCTACCTGCCCCAACAATCCACTTGCATGCCAGCCAATAGTACGTAACTCAGCCCTATCTCCTCCATTGATTTTTTTTAAAGCCTCAATAAGTTAAACAGTGCTACGGACGCACAATTCCATATTCAATTACAAAAGCTCAAGTAGCTTGCAAATGAAATCTGACCCTAAACTCGAAAATGTATCTAAAAATATGATGAATACTAGATAGAACTTGTCTTCGTGGTAGACACTAGTTCTGACAACTGTAGCAGCTATTAAACACACTCTACTGTACTTTAATATACTGGGAAAACATGGGAAGTCATTAGAATTAATTGCACAACAGTCTCAAGCTTGCAAATCTGTGATAAAAAATAATAATTTGTAACTTTTATTTCGGTGTTATATTGATCTTGGGAATTATTGGGTTAATATATATCATGGAACCCGCATGGATTAGAACAGTTGCTTTAATGATTTTTATTGATTTCTACATTGCAAATCTGATAACAACTTTATTTCTAAACACTAATTAATTGTAATATAAACGCCATGTTTTACTGACGTCATGATGACGGACTCTTTTACCATTGGCTGTGTCTGAGAAGTAAATTATGGGGGTTGCCTGAATATCCTCAAATCATATGATCATGCTCCCTGAAATCCTACTTACGAGTGCATAGTTTCCACCTGGAGGCTGTGAGAGGGCAGTTGTGAATTAGAGACAATTGAAAGAGTTTAAAAAATTACAAAGAAAAAACACTACATGAAAATATAAATATAAAGTAAGAAAGTTAAAATATCATGGGGATCCAAAGGGAGTCCATGGTAATAGTATAGTTTACCATGGGGGTTTATATTAGGTGCTATGGGTCCATAAAGACTCCATGGTTATAGATTTGACTACCATGGGGGTCCGTAGAGACCTTAAGGGTAATGGGTCTATGTTAGGGGGAATGGGGGTCTATAAGTACCCCATGCCACCCAACATAAACCCAATGTGGTCTAAAATGTTTTTACAAGCCCCAATGCTGAATATCAACCCCACTATCACAGTATATTTTATATTTAATTAAATAAAACTAATATTCACCTATTTATATGCAACATACTCTGCTATATATAAAATGTATCAGTGTATATAGATTATATTATTTTCTATTAAATTTAACTATACTACTAACGCAGGGTTAAAAAAAAACATGCAGTGTCTAAATATCAGCATCAGTAAAAAGCCAGGGATAAGGGATAGTAAATTAGCAGCCCCATTAAATTCCCCCAACGTGTAAAGCCGTAGCCTGTAATGGAGTCCGCAAGGCATACTGCTATTAAATTGGCCTCTTAAAGCTACCCGCAAACGGTCTGTGGGTTACAGGCGAAAAAAGTCTATGGGATGTCGAAAATTTGAACTCTGTTGTCGCAAAATCTTTGATCTGTCAAGCCTGTAACTGTTAAGTTCGAAAATCAATATTAAATTGCAACGAATTCCCAAAGACGCCCTAGCGTTAAAAACCCGTAACCCGCAAATGGAGGCAAAAATATTATGGCCTCCAAATAGGACCTGCAAAGGATTTACAGACAACACTGTAAAAGACAATCTAAACACACTTTAAAATATATATAAAGCATGGAAAGGCATTACAATTACTTGCACAATAATCCACCAATAAAAAAATAGGCATTTAAAAAATATTTTATTTCATCATATGTTGGAATGGTCATGCATATGCCAATATAAAAAGCCATGCTGCAACATGCATAAATCAATTAAAGATACACTACCTGATTAAATAACAACACCAAAACATGAAACTGATGCCATATTAACACTTCCTCACTCACAGAGGCTCTAATGTGGACTCTGGAATATATATATGACTGGGAAATTACCTGTCAAAAATGACTAGAGTAAAATTGTAAGCCTAGCACACAATGCGAGGCTATGGGCCTTCAGATTACCTTTGGCGCTCATCGTGAGCCAAGCACTGAGAGCCTTTGGTGTTCATCGCATGGCACGCAATGAGCACCTTTGGCACTCATTGCGAGCCCCAACTTTCCTGCTTTTGAGTGATACCCTTTGGCGCTACTTGCGTGCCCCACGATGAGCGCCTTCTGCACCGCTCATTGCAAGTCCTGCACCTCTGCAACACTCATTTGCGAGCCCTAAGCCTACGGGTTGCGGCCCGTAATGGCTCACCTCGCTTTGTGACACTGACAATTAATATATGACTAGCTACTTGCCCGTCCAAAATTATGGGAATAAAATTGTAAGGCTGGCAATGCTGTTTGCCACATAATGTGAGGCTTTTGCTCCTCTGAGAACCTTCGGTGCTCATCGCGAGTTCCGAGCTGTGCTCCTTCGACGCTCATTGCAAGCCCCCCCGTGTACTTCAACGTTCCTGCTTTGCACTAATCACCTTCAGCACTCATCGCGAGCCCCACGCTGAACGCCTTTGGCTGTGAGCTATACCATGTAGGATCACACTAGGTGGGCACTGGCAACCCAATCCAGTATCACCTGTCATATTCCTATCAGGACCTCAGGAGAATGTTGATACTCCACAATATCACTAATTGGACATTTGCATGTGTATTAACCCTTTATGTCAATTATATATCACATATATAGTTGTCATAACTGCGGGTTGTCAAAAGTTGTTGCTAACGCTGCGGCCCTCGCGAAGCAATGGCCTCAGTTGCAGGCATGTAGCGCCAAGGCGCTCCATGCCAGCAACTGCGGACCTCGCAACATTTACGGACTTACGACACACAAATACGAGACGTAAGACCCTCAAAACATTCAAAACACAATAAATACACACAACAAACACATAAAAAGCTTACCCACAGCAAGAGGGAGCACCCAGGACCTCTGCAAGTGAAGTTACACCTCCATTTAAGTCCAAATTCCAGAGTTTAGACACCCGAAAATCACCTAAGTGAGAGAAAAAATGGCCGTCGAAAAAAAAGAAAACGAGGCTACAGGACCCTAAACACGCAAAACACCACCAAACACATACAGATTTTCCGAAAAAGCCAGACGAAGTACAAGAACAAGGACAGTAAATCAACAACAGCCACGTACCACATTAGGCGCCATTTTACAACACTAACTTACATAATGCGGAAGTACACAGCTACCTAAC